>JASCZW010020457.1:0-12244 GCA_034211315.2 Aedes japonicus | reverse complement strand
TCGTTATAAATCGCCTATGAACCCTAAGTCACCGGATACTGCGTGAAAGAAATTATGGTTTCCTTAAAGCAATACGTCTGGTATTGTACTATTCCACGGTGGAGTAATCTGGTCGATTTACCAATTTTGATATCAAGGGTTTGATTCCCAAAACAGTCAAAGGTCCTTTAGGATAGGAAATTCGTTCAAATGCCCTGGACAATCTTCATAAAATATGTACGGCTTTGAACTTGAGATCGGGCTCTTTCTCAAGCTCATGCTTACTCTGTACGGTCAATTTGAGTTGTTTTTGACTCAATTTTGGCAGAGTCAACATCCTTGGCACAATTTGTTCCACATTTTGGTCATCTGAGTCGCATCCCAAGCCGTTTTTCCACAAGCTTCCGCTTCATTACTGCCCAAAATCTCTCGATGGGCCGGAACTGCGGGCGGTTGGGTGGATTTATGTTTTTATCAATGAAATCTACGTTATTATCACGGTACCACCGGATGACTTTCCGGCTGTAGTGACAACTCACCAAATCTGGCCAAAATTTCACGGGACCTTTATGGGCTTTAATGAAAGTTAGTACTCGGTTTTTGAGGCATTCTTCCTTGTTGAACACATCGGACTTTGCTCCACAGCTGCATATTCTTTGCAAAATCATCATTTTTTTTTTTTTGCAAATTTGTCCATAAAAGCATACTTAAACTTCGTAGAAACATTTCCTCGTGCCGTTGCCAAGTAAAATTTTTGGCCAGGAAGCTGTCCGAAATCCATTTTGACGTATGTTTCATCGTCGATGAGCAGGAATCCTTAGTACTTCGTCAAAACCTGCTGGTACAATTTCCGAGCTCGAGTTTTGGTGACGAAACTTTGCTTCAATTCTGTTTGGTTGCTTGCTGGCTCGATATTCTGCTCGCAAACGAATTCTTCGACCGGACTGCGAGTATCAGCGTATTTTTGTGCGATTTCATTATCTGATAAGGAGTGTATCGAATATAAGCTATCCACATACATTTGTGTTGTACGCATGTATTTGTGATGGTATTTTATGCTCTGAACACTGCATGCTGTGCGTTTGACTGTCAGCATTCTTTTGTTTACTTGTTTGTGCGGTTCAAATTTTGCGTTTTCAAAATGTCGCGTATTGAAAAGGAAGTGAATTACTATGCGAAAATTGGCAAAGCGGTGTGGAATTTATCATGCGAGTGTTAAAACCATCATTAATAAGTTTGGGGAACACTATTCTTTGGATGAGCTACCAGGAAGAGGCAGAAAACCCGGTTCTTCCAACCTGGAGCAGAAAGTGGTATCTCTAATCATGAAGAACAAATCAATGTCAATACGTGATTTGGAAAAAAAAAGCAGGAACGAGTGTTGGAATGATCCAGCGTATCAAGAGGCGAAACGACCTGAAGACATACAAGAAGCAGAAAATCTCGAAACAAAGTGCAGAACAGAAGAAGCGAGCAGCAACAAGGGCCCGGAAATTGTATTCGCGTCTTTTGCAGCGTCCGGATGCATGCGTTTTGATGGACGATAAGACCTCAACAAACAATCACTCATTAAATAAACATCAGTATGGCGATATTATTCAGCAGTGTGTTGAATAATCTCTGAACTATTTTCAATCACAGCTTTTGTTCAGGCATTATTCACACAAATTTGAAAAAGTTATTAAGCTGTCGCCAAGTGATTTTGGACACTGCCAATTGCATATGTTTAAGAAGCAAGTTTTCAGCAATGGAGTTCAGCTAAAAATTGAATAACTGCTGTTTAATTGCTGCACAGAACTTGAGGGCAATTCCGAAAGTCGAAGTGACCTTTGTTGAGCTAATCGAGTTTTGTTTTATCAATAATATATTCTCTCCTAGTTACTTAATAGTAATGACGACATTTTTCTTCAACATCATTAAGCGTATTAAAAAGCTGTGGTGTATTTTAGAGAACATTTGTTAAACTTATTTTAATTCTTAAAATGATTTTCCATACGATACAGACATTTTATACTATGCATATTTAATTTGGTTTTATTATACGTGTACATTAACAGAAACATTATGTTACATTTATTTATTAACATTTAATAGTGAGATTTGAACCATCAACCTTCGTATCCTCAACTACGTGACTTACCAACTGCGCTATTCTAGAATTGAATGAATATAAACGAATCGTCTATATAAGCTCAATGTTATAAATTGAATAGTAGCAGAAATGATGCTTTAATTGAGCTACATTGACATTCTATTTATAGCGTTGTCTGTAAATAAGCAACATCAGTGCTTAATTAAAGCTTCTAAATGTTGTTATTAAACGTCTGAATTAGCAAGCTGTTCACAAGTTTTGATATTGGATGTTCGGTTTTACTACGTGCATTTCTGACAAGGGCATGTTGAACAAGAGACGATTAAAAGATATGACAATGTTTTCTGCTGTTATTTTGATGGGTTATGTAAAGAAAGACATGTGAGCTATTGAAAACACGTCAATACTTTTTCACCTGCATCAAAAATGAACAACCCAGGAACCAAAACTTAAGAATAACCTGAACTCAATGAATATCTATATCATTTATCCAGCATAACTTTAAGTTGAAGAAGAAGCTTTACTACGGCATTCAAACAACTTTTATTTTAATTGTAGTTTATTTTGCTGACTATTGGTTTAAGCCACAGCTGTTATTCAACTAAGTATAAGGTTTAATTGGCAAAACTAGTTAAAAGGCGTTACATTAGAGACATAAACTGTAGTTCAACTAATTGTTCAGTGGTTGAATAAAAGTCAATTAAGACACCTGTGTAAAGCTTGTGTATTATTTTACTTCAGCTTATAATTGGATCAGTTAAATAGTGATGTACATTACAGCTGCTATTCAATTCAATATCAGGTTTTATTAGCTAGGCTATATAAACGATGTTTAAACAGATTTATGAACTGTTATTCATCTCTTTGTTGAACTGTGTAAATATAGTTACATATAAATGCTAAAATAGCTTTTACTAAGCATGTTATTCAAACAAAATGAAACACTTGAATTAATGTTAATATTTCAATTGAGAACATGGTTATTCAGCTTCTATTTCAGTCAGATTTTTTATTCAGCTGCGATAGTCGTAATTCAGCTTTAATAAAGCATGTATGCTTATTTACTGCTTTTGCTTGTTTGTTGGGACCTATGTAAAGGAGGACTCAAAAACCCTTCCAGGTCCACAATACTCTACTGCCGTCGTTGAGCAGGATGTGAGCGATGCGGACAGATCAATTTAAGTTTAGAAATTCAGTCGAAAGGTACTGGTATGGCAAGCAATATGTTCCTGTGGTTTGAACCATTTGTTACACTACCGGATCTATAAATGCGGAAATCTATCGATCTGAGTGTCTCCAGAAGAGATTGTTGCCTTTATATAAGAAGCATAGTACACCTCCACTGTTTTGGCCGGATTTAGCGTCGGCTCACTATGCCAAAACCACTCTCAATTGGCTTGCGGAAAAGGGTATAGATTTCGTTGAGAAAAATATCAATCCACCAAATTGCCCTCAGCTTCGACCCATCGAACGTTACTGGGCAATCGTGAAGAGAGTCTTCAAGAAGACTGGTAAGGCAGCTGGGAACATGCAGGAGTTCAAAAAAATTTGGGCTCAAGCGTCCAAAAAATGCGATGCAACACTTGTCTGGAACTTGATGAAGAGCATTCGATCCAAAGATCGAAAATTCGTGAAGGAATAACTTAAATTTCATCCGGTCTTCATTATGTTCAAGTTTAACCTCGTACATTAAAGGATCAATTTTTTGTATGAATAAAATATCGGTTTTCAACATAATTTGAAAGAAAGTTTATGGATAGCTTATTTTCGATACACTTCTTATACTAAATGAACACTACTGATTGTTCACACCAAGAATCTCATGAATCAGTCAAGCTAGACAATGAATGATTCAATCAAAGTTAGCCACGCAATATACACATTCATTTGGAATCATGTGAATGATCTATTATCCAGTGGCCAGCTGTTGTTGTTGTTCTACCGATAAATCGATAATCGACCATTTCGGTTGTGAATTTCACTTTTTACGTATTTATTTATAACAGTGTTTTACTGCTTGATGCCGGGTTCCCTGAAATGAATGTGCTTTTCGATCAAACTTCAAAAATCTTTGCCTTTTTTATTCGTACGCACACGGACCAAAAATATACCTAAAACTTTGTTCTTGCTACGCAGTCCGGTAGTTTGGACCAATAACAAGTTTTTTTTTAATAAATGTATGAAAATCCCATGGAGTAGTAAGCCTTTGGTCGTTTAAAGAAAAAAAATCTCAGGCAATAGTAAAATCTACGCAAAGCTGCTACTTTACTGACAACAAATAAATTGACCCAATTTTGGGTTTTCTGCCTTTTTTTACAATTGCAATGCGAAAGAAGGAGAAAACAACCGATTTGAGTAGAGTTTATGCGCCGTATTATGGACATATATATTGAGTAAATTTATGGTTTCGTGCAGTGATCGTTGCTTTCATTTTGTTTTGTTTACATATTTCGTGGTAGAGTAAGAATAAAAGAGAAGCAAATCATTTCAAATCAGCTTTCAAAGGTGAAATCTTACCTGACTTTGATGTCTTGAGTTTGACAGTATCTGGATGTCGTAACATGCGCGTAGTTTTCAAACATTTTTTGCTTTGCTTTTTGAGCGAGGGTATGCGAAGAACACATGTTCCACAGTTTCCTCGACTCTCGAGTACTCGTTGCATGCGGAGGACTGTGCATGCCTATATATGGGCAAGTATTGTCTCAAACAGCTGTGGCCAGACAATATCTGCGTTAAGTGGAAGTTCACTTCACCGTGTCGTCTATCGACCCACCCGGTTAACTCCGGGATTAGCCGGTGGGTGCACCGACCTTTGGTGGAGTTTGTTCCCCCCTATTGGCATGATCCCCACTAGGACGTTGATACCGTTCGGTATGCGCAAACCTCTCTTAGGCACAAAAGCCTGTGCGTACTCTCTAGCTTACTAACGTAGCTCTTGGTACTCAAGGCGGTGATCCATGCTGGTCCGCCGTACCTAAGTATGGACAGGACGACACTGGCCAGGAGTTCACGCTCACTCCCTTGCACCGCCGAACTATTCGACATCATGCGGGATAATGCCGATATGCCTATTGACTTTCTTGTAGGCGTAATCGACGTGACTGACAAAGGACAGCTTATCATCGATCATGACCCAAAAATAGCTTATCATCGATCATGACCCCAAGATATCTCAAGAGCCTCTTCGATTCTATTGTGCAGTTACCTGCACTGATCGTCGCATGTTGCTCCGATTTCCGATTATTCACCACCGTGACCTCAGTCCAATTGCCTGGAGCTCATCCATCTCTCCACAATGCCTATGGAGTGCGAGGCCGTTACCTCTTCGATGGAAACCCGACTATCTTCACCCCGTTCGGGAACTCAAGCCGCAGTAACTCATCATACATCGTGTTTCATAACACCGGACCCAGGATCTAAAGGGCGATACGGTCAAAATTTGGTCAATATCAACTTGACGTATTTCTTTCAATTTTGCATTTAAAAAACCTGAACACCCCTCATTTTGAAGGTGTGTGTGTGTAGAATGTTGCTTCTATTTTGATTTTGGAATTCACTCTTCAGTTGTCAAAATGCCGTCCGAAGCAAGAAGAGCAGCGTATCAAAATTTTGCTCGCGCATCGCGAAAATCCGAGCTACTCGCACGCAAAGTTGGCAAAATCGCTAAAAGTTGCCAAATCAACCGTTACAAATGTAATTGAAGTGTTTGGGAACGTTTGTCGACAGCCAGGAAGTCTGGATCGGGGAAATCTAAAACCGGAAGCCGCTGAGACGACAAAGAGAGTTGCCGGTAGTTTCAAGCGAAACCCTAACCTATCTCTCCGAGATGCCGCAAATAAGCTGGGTGTATCGTCTACAACCGTGCATCGAGCGCAAAAACGAGCCGGACTATCGACTTACAAGAAGGTAGTGACTCCAAATCGCGATGATAAACAAAACACGACGGCCAAAGCGCGATCCCGGAGGCTGTACACGACGATGCTGACGAAGTTTGACTGCGTGGTAATGGACGACGAAACCTACGTCAAAGCCGACTACAAGCAGCTTCCGGGACAGGAGTTTTGATACGGCAAAAGGAAGGGAAAGCGTAGCAGATATTTTCAAGCACACGAAACTGTCAAAGTTCGCAAAGAAATATCTGGTTTGGCAAGCCATCTGTACCTATGGCTTGAAAAGCAGCATTTTCATAGCTTCCGGGACTGTCAACCAAGAAATTTACGTGAAAGAGTGTTTGAATAAACGTCTGCTGCCTTTCCTGAAGAAACACGGTTGTTCCGTACTGTTTGGCTGGTTGGCATCTTGCCATTACGAGTAAAAAGGCCATGGAGTGGTACGCCGCCAACAACGCGCAGGTGGTTCCCAAGCGACAAGAACCCTCCCAACACGCCAGAGCTCCGCCCAATTGAGAAATACTGGGCTATTGTCAAGCGGAACCTAAAGAAGACCAAAAAACTGCTAAGGACGAGCAGCAGTTCAAGGCAAACTGGCTTTCTGCGGCGAAGAAGGTGGACAAGGTGGCTGTACAAAATCTGATGGCAGGGGTCAAGCGTAAGGCCCGGCAATTCGGATTTGGAAAAGCGGAAGCCTAACTGAATATTTTTCCTGAATTTTATATTAATTGAACTTGAAAAAGAAATTTAATTTGATTTTTTAAATAAACGATTTCACCGATTTACACGCGTTTTCCCTTGACCAGATTTTGACCGTATCACCCTTTAAAGTTGTGGGACGCCTGCGGTGATCTGAACACGTTTCTGACCTGCCTCTGTATTGTATACCAGTACGTGATTCTGGAAGTAACTTCCGAGAATCTTGTACAGGTACCCAGGAACCTAAAGGCGCTGGAGCGATTCGGCGATAGCCACCCAACTGACGCTATTGAACGCATTTCTCTCGTCAAGGGTGACCACTGCACCGTATCGTACTCCTCGCTTCTTGTGCTGCATTGCCAACTCAGCCGTCTTGGCGACGGGCAGGATAGCATCCACCGTCGACTTCCCTTTGCGGAAGCCAAACTGATTATTAGACAGACCGCCTATACCCTCCGTGTATGTTGTCAGTCTGTTGAGGATTACCCTCTCGAGCACCTTACCCGCTGTATTCAACAGACATATAGGTCTTTATGCTGATGAATCTCTTGGTGGCTTCCCTGTCTTTGGTAACAACACATGGGTCTGAATCTTCCAGGCGTTCGGGAAGACGCCCTCGTCCAGACACTTTAGTATCACCACCCTGAACATTTTGGGATCCAGCAAGATAGCCGTCTTGATGGCCAGGTTCGGGATACCATCAGGTCCCGGCGCTTTGTTCACCTTTAGCGATTTTGCTATCGCAATGTGTTCCTCATTTGTCACCGTCTGCTCGTCGCCGGCCCCCGTTGTGCCGTTATCAATGCCCACGTGGTCTCGGGTGTTTGACTGAGCCGCCCACCCTTCCGTCGTTATGACAGCGTTAAGGTCTGGGATACTGGAACGCTGGTCATGGGACAAATCTACGGCAACGGGGGGCCACAGACTCGGGAGTCCCCCAACGACCATCTGCAGCAGCTCTGATGAGCGCTCGGTTGGAGCCACCGATCCTCTGGTTCTGGCCATTACTACCCGATAGGCGTCACCCCACGGGTTTGCATTGGCCTTCCGACACAGACCCACGAAACAGGCTCGCTTGTTGGCCTTTATCTCCCTCTTTAGTGCGGCCTTCGCGTCGACTAGCGCCCCTCTACGCTCAATTCTGTCGGCGTCTGACCGCGCTCTTTGCACCCTCCGTCTTGCGTGGAGGCATGTTCTTTGGAGGTCGGCGATCGACTCTGTCCACCAATACACCGGCGATCTTCTATTCCTCGGTTTGACTTCCCTTGGCATGGCCACATCGCACGCTCGTGTAAGTATCATAACGAGTCGTTCGCCGCAAGGTTCCTGGGTTTCGCGTTAGTTTTGTACCCTCTCAAGCGCCTCTTTAAAAGTCTACATCAAAGTAGGACGTCCTCCATCTGCGGGCGAATGGAGTAGATGCTCTTGGACGATACAATAACAAATCACCAAGTGGTCGTTATGGGTGTAGCCATCATCCACCCTCCAATTGCTGAGCATCCCAGGACAGCTAAATCTTACGTCGATGATTGATTCAGCTCCGTTTCTATGGTAGGTACTCTTGGTATCCAGGTTGGCTAGGTCCACATTGAGCCTAGCCAAGGCCTCCAGAAGAACCTAGCCCCTGGGGTTGGTAAGCCGGCTCCTCCACTCGAGCGCCCAAGCGTTGAAGTCCCACGCTATTACCAACGGGTTTAGGCCAATTAGCTCCGTTGTCATCCGATCGAGCATATTGGAAAACTGTTCGATCGACCATCTTGGCGATGTGTAGCAGCTAAAGAAGAACACTCCATTTACTCTTAAAACCGCGAAGCCTTTGTTTAGACTCAACCTCCTGAATGGGGTACTTACCTGTCGTCCATATTGCCGCCATATTGAATCTGTCCGAAAACCAGTTTCTGATGCTGGCTGGGATGGTAATTATGGCGATATCCGAAGCCAACTTGCTAACTGTCTGACACAGCAGTTCCTGGGCAGCATCACAATGGTTCAGGTTTAGTTGGGTTACCTGCATGGCGATTGGCTCGTTGGAATACACTCAGCGGCTGGGCCCTTTTCCGGTCCTTATTCCAGTGGCTTTCCCTGCCACGCCTGGGGTCGTCACTCGTCCCACTCCTAGCACTAGCGTTTGCTTCTGTGCTAGTTATGGCTGTTGTTGTTAGAGCCCTGCCGCTCGGGCCCCCTTCGGCGCTTGAGACAACACGTGAGCTATCACGCTTGGCTTAGCGCCGGGGCCTCTCTCTCTCTTTGCGGGCAGTCGGAGCTGGTCGCGAAGATGGACCCTCTGTCCCCACCGCTACGTTCGCGTAGGTTCGCTTCCCTACCGAGGTTTCCGACACGATACGCTTCTAGAAGCGCCAGGCGTCGTTTCGCCCGGGGACTGCCTAGCTCGCTTGGAGGTCCCTGCCCCTATGGATAGGGTGGACTCTCCGACCGAGACAGATGCTTCCGCCTGGGTCTGCTTTGAGGCCATGTCCCTCGCCCTTTCTTTGGCTGCTAGTCGTGCCATCTCTTTGGCACTTCGCTCAGCTAGGAGCTTGGGCTTTCAGCTCTTCCCTCTCCTTGCATGCAGCCTGCACTGTCATGCGTAGCCTAAGAAGGCTTTTTATGGGTTACTAAGATTGATGCTGCATGGGTAGTTTTGTCAGTGCGAGTGAAAGTAAACCCATGAAAAATCGCCAATTTTTGTCCACTTTTTTAATGCAAACGTTAAATTGGTTATTTTATTGTAAAGTTTGTCAATTGGGGTTTTCTAATCTCCTTTGCGTGGAACAAAACAGTCATCCTAAAATAAATGTTAACAACTAAGTACAGAATCCTAGAGGATTTGAGCTGTTTAGTGTTTAGTATTTTCCATTTATTTCCAACTACCTTTGCTTATCTTGACAGATACGCATATTTCGTTTACAATGTGCAGACTTCTTCAGTGTCTCGTACTAATAACTCGATTTAGTACGAGACACTGAAGAAGTCTGCACATTGTAGACGAAATACGCGTATCTGTCAAGATAAGCAAAGGTAGTTGGAATTAAATGGAAAATACTATTTTTTTCTTCTAATTTCCAGTTAACTAAGTACAGGTTCTACCTTGGCTTCATATTTAAGACAACTAACGGTTGCATCCGCATAAGATTTTACACATTCATACTGATAAAACAAACAAACAGAGATGAAACATAGAGCCTCTTCCTAGAGCTACTGTTCTTATTTAGATTATAGCATTAACATTAATGAGAAAACGATGCAAAATATTAATTGAATTTACCTTTAGATACTTGCAAAAACTCAAAAGGTAACCCCAACTCGCCCATAATTACCGTTTCCAGCCCCTGAATTACCTTTTCCAATCGTAAATTATGTTGAACAAGACCTCAGCTTTTTTACTTGATTTTTTATGAAATAAAAGCCGGTTCAAGATTTCCTCCGCAGATAAAGAAATCGATATCTGTAAATCTGCAATAAATCTACTTCATTATTAAGCGTTTACATTTCAAAAACTTAATAATTTTATAAATATCTTTAAAAATATTGATGATCCCTGCGGGAAGCTTCAAGATTTCGGTGCACATCTCAGCAATCTCACTAGATTCTGCGATGCTTCTCATGAAAATATAAAATTAAAACATCGTTATTATGTGTAAACGTGATTGAACTATTGCAAAGCGTTTTTCGTAGATAAACGTCATGCAATGCCCCACTGCAAAATAAAAGTCACTTGGTTGATTATATTGTTTATGGACATTGAATTCTAGACAAAATCGTCAAAAGGTCGCAAGCAACAATTGTAAACAATGACTTGAAACGTGAATTTCCTGGGGATGCCAGGTTGCTAACATCTATATCCACTACCGACGGGAAGGTAATAACTCCCTCTATCTGTTTCTGAAGAAAAATACACTAGAGGTCATTGTTTACAAATGTTACTTTCAACATTTTGACTATTTCGTCTAGAATTTATGTGTGCGGCCAGGGGTGCCATTATGCCAGATTTATCTGGCGCTGACAGACTTTTTATGGACAAAAAGACAAAAAGAAAAACCCTGCATAATGCCAGACTTTTTGAAATTAGAACAGATTTTTTTTTTAAAAGCGTCGTTCAATCCTACTCCTCTAAAGCGTTAAGTGATTTGCATGACTGCTTATTTTTAATCCACGCTTTTCGTGTGCTTTTATTATTTTCAGTGATGAGAATAACAAATTAATAAACCTTGATGTATTATTGTGAACAATCCTTACCCATTACGTTTTCACGCGGTTTTGACGTTTATTTTGTTGATTCGTTTGCGCACTCATGTCACTTTGTCATATTGGATTCCGCAAAATAACATGTGCAACTATTTCGTGTGTAGTTCTCGTCCACCGAAAAAGATTCGTAGCTATTTGGTTAAATAATTGTCAAATATTTGGCATTGGTCAAGTAGTGTCATTCCACGCTTGTCTGTTACTGAAGTAGGGTATGTGATGGTGGTTTGTCCAATTTTCGATATCTTCACGTAACTGTCAAATACAAATAGATTTTTCTCCATGAAAAAAATCTAGAATCACGATAGGTTTGTGTTTGCTGTGAAGCTCTAAGTCTCTACTTACTAGTAATACAAAAAAAAATTGGTTTGCTCAAAATTTTAGGATGTTATAGCAATTTTTTTTAAATATAATTTATGATGGTGGTTTGTCCACCTCTGATGATGGTTTGTCCACTTTTATGATCATGGTTTGTCCACTTTTGAAAGCCAATGTTTTTGAGCGAAAATGTTCTGATTCTCAAGTGGAATGTAACATTTTTCAACTGTTTCTTGTTCAGGATGATTATTTTGACCCATTCATGAATAGTTTACTACAAGTTTTTGGCATACCGGCGCCGGTAGTGTAGTGCTAAGCGTGACTGCGACGTCGGTTGGATTTTTCTAAGGCGAAAAAATCTCTGGCCACGTCTTCCATCGGAAGGGAAGTAAAGCCGTTGATCCCGGCTCATGTGTTGATGAGTGCGATTTGTAGGGTCCAGGTGATGGAGTCATCTTTCTGGTGACAATGGCTGTCACTAAGAAAATATGTTTAGCATTTAAGGTAGTGGAAATAAAAAACATGCCCATCTCTGATGAAAATTCCGGTAAACGATATTGAATTTTGAAAATATATATATTGTTTGGATCGAAACTTGAAGAGAATCATACATTGGAGCATTTTGTATAAGTTACAACAACAAGAAAAAGATAAACATGTGTAATAAAAATGGTAATTTAAAAAATAAATGATGATTTGTTGCATATAAATCGGTCTGGAAAATAAATTTAAAGTTAAAAAACAACAAATCAAACGAAATATGATTACTAACTGCATACTTCACTAAGTTTTTCGACGCTTCTCTTGAGGCTTAGAATCCGGAGGAATGAGTTGCTTGCTTTTCTTTGATGAAGCAATATTCTTCCTTTTCGTTGCAACCTTCTTTCTTTCTTCAGCCGCTGCAGCTTCAAGACATTTCAGTTGCTTTCTTGTAGCTTTTAAATTTTCCGTTTCTGCAAGCAACTTGGCTCTTATTTCGTTCAGCTTCATGTTGCGTTCTTGCTTGGCCTCTTCATCCTTTTTA
>JASCZW010020456.1:0-12239 GCA_034211315.2 Aedes japonicus | reverse complement strand
CCCGCATTAATCCACCGATGGTGAGACTGAACCCTTCTTACACTTCACCAGAATTACGAACTCAAATGTGGCCAATATGGTACTGGATACATATTTTCATCAGAAATTCCAAGAAGATCCAGGAATATGCAAACATTTAGTTTATAAAATGAACTATTTGTCAATCCTGAACATATTGTTTATCGAAGTGATTAAAATTTTGACAATCATAGTGTTTAACGACCTATTATATAAAAGAATAATTTACACAAATATTAGAAATTTCGTATATATAGTCCACAGAATGAATTTTGATTATCAATACGGAATCAAGATGCTTAATGAATACTTAATACTTAATCGTCAAAATTGTGTAGTTATAGTAAATGGAGATTTTGTGTAATTTTTCGAATATACTCGTTGCAGTTCAAAACCAGACCACTCGAGCCAATCGATGCTGCTCTAATTCTATAGAGTCGCATAGTGTGGCTAGTCCGCTGTATGTGCTATACAACACACCAGATGCGACACAATAGAATGCAAGCGGCATCGATTGGTGTGATTAGTCTTGTTTGGTTTTGCACTGCAACGAGTGTATTTTCATCTCACAATTATGTGCTCTCAGGTATTGTTTTGGTCATATCTATATGAAGGATTATCCAATCATAATGAAATTTTGACCAGTTATTTAGAGATGTCATAGCTTTGATTTGGCACCAACAGAACTAAAATCGGTACACAAATAGCTTAGTATGTAATCGGAGACTAAACTGTTTGCTTACTATTATAATAGGCCGTCAAGTACTGTTTCGTTCATATCTTCGCAACGAAATGTCCGAATGAAAAAAAAACAATAGCGTTCTATGGGAATGTTGTAGCTTCCATTTGCCGTCAACAGAACTGAAATCGGTTCACAGATGGCTGAGAAACCGATGTGACATTATTTGTAACGCACACACACACATACACACACACACACACACACACATACATACACACAGACATGTGCTCAGTTCGTCGAGCTGAGTCGAATGGTATATGACACTCGGCCCTGTGGGCCTCGGATAAAAAGTCGAGTTTTCAAGCGATCTTAATACCCTTCTATTGATGTAAGAAGGGTAAAAAGGAAAAATACTGGCTTGAACCTCACATTACATCCTACTCTACAGCTTGGGATCTAGTTGCTATCCCGAATATAAAATATTTTGACTAAGAACTACTTTGAAACTTTGAAAAGAACAGGACTACCTTCCATCTAGTGGGTTTACTTTTAATTTGTTGTTCTTTTCTATTTATTTGTGTGGTATGAAGGATACAATCTCATCGCCTCACATTACACCCACCCACACACTTGAAATTAGAGCGGTCCGGTATTTGCCGTGTTTGAACTCTGTGAACTTTGTAAACAAGGAGGTAACCAGAAAACAATAACCCTACGATATTGTATATGATTCACCAAACACTGGTACTGATATAAACCACATGAAAAGGTTTATTCTACTGCTTCAAATGGTTTTTCCTAAGCGGGCCCTCCGCGTCCTATCTTTAATATACCTGCCTATCATGGTCTGTCGTAAGTTACTCTTTTCAATGATTACGTGCATCACTTCAAACAGTTACATAATCACCCTGATAAAAAAAAATCAACCTTTTCGAAGATATTGCAATTACATTGACTTATTATACCATTAGAAAGCTAGGTATTTTGGTTATTCAATCCATAAAATAAATGGATTAACAACAACAAAAGTTGCCACGAAAATAAAAAGTGTACATTTAGTCGTTTTCCTAAGATTGAAAGTAAGAAGTCTAAGAGTGAATTGCGGCATAACCCACCAGTATCACACCTGATGTTAGTGCCTTCATATAAACGGTCTACGACGTGGCAGTGAAAAAATGACTAGAATACGTGATACTTTCGCTACTGGTCAAATTCTTGGTCTCACATGCATGTTTAGAGCATGAAGTAAGCCCTCTCACCGTCGACAAGATGGCAAATTTGAGCTACGAGAAGGCGGGCTTATGAGAGAGAAGTTTTCTTTAAAAAAATTGGGAGGACGTTCCTTTTTTTTATGCTAGAAATGTTAGAGGGTGTTTCGTAACTTCTTCAGTCGTTAATAGGTTAACAGATGTCTAGTTCTTATGTGCTCTGAAATTCGTCGAAGTATACCTCGTCTATCTTCTTTTGGATGACCTATCACTTTGTCTGCCTTAGTCCGTTCTTGTCTTCTGCGTAATTCAGTTAAATTCTATAGTTCTGTTGTGGAATCGTTTACGTTTACTTGTCTGTTCATTGCCTTCTTTTTATTTGTCTAATACTAATCTCTAAGTCGTTGATAGCTTCAAAGTCTGACAGCAAGTGCAGCCTAACAATCTTGGTCTGCTATTAGATTCACTTTTCGGTGGCAAGGTAAAAGCTTCATCACGCCTAGTCCCTATCTATTATTGAAAAATTATCGAGAAAGAAGCCGTTAAAAGATTGTTTATACACCATTGTTATAATGTGTGGTATTTTTATTATAGCTCTTTGAAATGAGAAATAACAAAATATAACTTTGTTAGTTTCAGGACATTCAAACTGTTCTTCAAAACTTAAGGTCTACAATTTTAACATTAACCTTATGGGCTATACAAAGTAAAGTTAGTTTGTTTTGCATAGAATATCCCAAGACTATCTCATAGTTTCAGTTCTTCTTCCAGGACATTCATCGAATATATTTGAATACGTATCATAACATGAAATAGCGGATAAAGCTACTACTACAACTGTGCACTGGTAGAAACAAAGTACCCAAAATTAAGTTCATTTCACCCAACTCTGGAGCCAAATTGGAGTATATGCCATAGAACTCAAATTTGATTACCTGTACCAAAGTTTATGGTGGATAAAACCAATAACTGAGCACTTTTCCGCACGGTTAGTTAGCAAATTTTACAAAACATTTGAAATTAAGTGCCTTTCTCGTGATGATAGAATAAAAACACAAATTTTTCTTGATTATTTATTTGATTTTGTTTATTTCTTAATTTCCGCGATTTTTTACAATAGCGGCTAATTTAGTATCGCAACGTATTTATTATGTTTCGGTATTTGAATCTGATATACGTCATATAATAAAAGTATGCAAACGACTTCCATTTTTACTCAAAAATTAGTTATCAATGAAGTACTTACCCATTGAGTAATCTTTACCTAATGTGCAGAATCAAATTGACCAATCTCTCCAGTTCAACAACAGTTATTTAATTTTAAGTTTAAAAATACTCAATCTAAGGTACTCTGTTTCTTCCGTGTAGGTCTTAAGCTCTAAATTACGGGACAGTTTGGACGAGTTAGTACAAACCAAAAATAAATTTCCTACTTTTTTTCTATCATTTCTCTGCTATTGAGCACCAAATCAATCAGAATACATCAAATTACGTGAATTATAAAGCTTGGAAAAAGTTAAGCCTGAATGGGTCAATTCAAGGAATATTTCAGTGTGCTAAATGGCTTCCATTTAGTTGCGTAGTCCTACGTCATCATTTCGAACAAACCAATGCACAGTGGGAAAAAACGAACCCAAATTCCACAGATGAGACGCCGCTGGATTGGCTGCTTGAAATATATCATTTCTTATGGGAAATTTGCCAAAAAATTGATTGGTGCCATTTTCAGCCTGCGCCGAGCCCAGGAAATGGTCCATTTTACCCCATTTACATTGGCGTAACTACTGGGGGTGCCTAGGGGGCCAGGCCCCCCCCAGGATTCTGTAGGCCCCCCCCCCAGGATTTTTTCCTAATATATTTCTAATTTGAAATGAAACACTATTCATAGTTTCTAACGAATTGTAGGGTTTTTATTGTTTTTGTACTTTGATTTCTCCAGAAATTGTTTGAACGAGTAACTATTTCTGAAGGAGTAAAGTCCACATACTCTCTTCCCCACACTTTTCTTATATCCCACTGTACCTTATAGGATAAAAATTCGGTACATATATCAAAGAAAACCATAGTTAACGACCATTAGATCCATGAGAATTCCGATATATCAACATTACATCCATTTGCTAGAACCAAAGATGTGAAGAGAAAGTATCGATAGGTCCTAAAGCGCTCGGCAGGTTATGTAATTGAATAGAATTAGTTTGAAATTGAGCATAGGGCTTTTGTTAAGCAGTATTTCGAAACAAACGTGCTTGATCGTGCTCAAATACCGTCAAAGGCACATTATGGTTCTTGCGATGTGAAATCTCTGTTTTTACACTCCCTAAAGACCACATGTGATGGAATCAAATTCAATTAGAGGTTTTTGAAAACACAACTACTCATTTTTACCAGTAGTGGTTTTGTCGTCGTTGTTTACTTAACAACCTCATGAGAAACCCGGTAAGATGTCGTATGCTGATCCTCTTAACAGCATGTTTTGTGGAAACCCAATCATTGAATATATACACTATTAATTTTTTTTTAAATGCGTTTGCTTCGAAATACTACTTAAAAAAGCCCAATGCCTGTGCTCCTAAACAATTCTAAATTCTAATAATTCAATTCTATTAATATTAAAACCTCTAGACTCATAACTAAAATAATAGCGACAGTTAAATGTAGAGCCTGTTATGTTGAAACATAAGATTTGAAACACTTTTCTGTGTACGTATTTTAATTTTATTATTCAAAAAAGGTTTTACAATAATGAGTTTTGTTTATAAGCGCATTTTGGAATTCACGGTATTATTTTCTCTTGTATGAACAATTTAATAGAGTATAGACTCCCCACATTGATTAAAAGTTTCGAAGCTAACGAATGTCCATATGCAAAATATGGAGATAGAAGTTTATTCATTAACGATAATATTTTCGAAAATGTAGCTTTCCCAAGTAAAAATTCAAATGCAAATTGGTTTTATTCATGTTTTATGGTAGTTTTATAAAAGCATTATGGAGATCATCTGGTTTTATCAGGGCATTTTCCAAGTTAAGGTGGTTGTAACGATTAAAGAGTTCTTAGGAGTGATTAAAGAACACTTGAAGAAACCTCCATAAAACTACATCATCTTATAAGTGTAATTCACCTTATAAGTAATTTTATAAGATACTTGATTCCCTCTCAAGACATCGTTTCGCAACTTTCATAAAACCTGATTAAAGTTTTGAAAGAGTTATATGACATTCTTCTTTAAGATAAAAGTATCTTGAAAATGCTGCCATAAAACGCTCTTAGAACCATTTGATTTCGAATAAGAGCACATACTCTTGAGAAAGAACATTATGGGAAAAGTAAACAAACTGGACGATGGACGCCCATAGGTGAAAGAAAATATAAAATAGTGGATCGTTCAAGCGGAAATTCAATAAAAACCTGTCCAATAAATTGAGTACTCCTTCATCTCAGCCACCAACGACCAATATTTTTTTACCATCGCTAGATTCCATTGGATTTGCAACCTACTGAGACTTATCAGAAGGTCTATGCGTTATGCGTCCTATTTTTGTAACGAATCAAATTAAATGGTCAATGTGCCGGCAGTTGAAAACCGAAAACATAACTCTTGATAAACCTAACGTCCCAGGTAGTGCGTTATCGCAATGCGTTATCGTATTTCCACCACCGTTAAATCTAAAGTCGAAAGTAGTGCGCTGGAATCGCTCAGTGATCTACTACACAGCGCACTTCTTCCAACGTTAGGTTAAGCATATAGATCAAGAGGAAAAATCATGTTTCGCTCAACAGATTTTTCCGCCATAGAAAGCAATATTAGTATCTGTTATTATTCCCAAAACCATTGTTAGCATATTCAAATTAATTTTTTTTATCGACTTCCGCTGGTGAATAAAAACAATAAATTATAAGCTGTAATTATGACTAAGAAAAACAATTATGCATAGGCACTTTTGATTTGCACGTTCACATTTTCTTTGTTTATTATGTGCCTTTTTCACACTGATCTTATGGCTATGTTATGAAAGAATTGTTTGCCTTTAGCAATTCAAACAAGTTTTATTCAAGCGTAACTTTTTTCAAGAACAGAAAAAATATGAACTTATCGCGCTCCTCAAAAAAGCTGTTAGTCTTGTGCAAGCTATATAAGTTTTATTTGCGTTTTATGATAGTTTTCGATAAAACCATTGAAAAAATGGCAAGCGGGGCTATTCTGGATTCCCTCAGAATGGTAGTCATTTTCATAAGTATGCAACAAAACTCTCATTTTTCCAATTGGTCGAGCAAGGTAGGGATATAGCAGAAATGAGTGACCAAATAAGTTCCACACTATCCGTATCACTGGTCATCTCGGTCACTCATACGAACATATGGGTTCGTCTCGTTCCACGAGACGATTGACCAGTGTGGAAGTGTGCGAATACTATCCCGATAGTTGTCGATCGTGGGTCAGCTGATCTTTGATCGAGTAGTCAAAGATAGAAGTAAATAAATCGTCGCGGATACAACACCGTCGTTCTTAAGAATAAAGTTTTATCTGTTCGCGTAATAAAACGGTGTTTCAAAGTAGAAATAGCGAGTTTAATGTTAACTGGTGTCCGATAATAACTGTAGTGACGCGCGAACATTTGGTCCTTCGAGCCGGATCCGTTGTCCCAGCGGAGATTCACGGACACCACGGGTGATTTATCACGGACATTTTTGTGATGGACGAAACAGCTATTGTGCTCGTGACAAATGACCGTGTACAATAGTGTCACCATTTTCCACGCGACATTGCGCCATCGCGTAGTTGATTGTGCGCCGTTTTAAGCGGTGACATTTTGGAACAAGGACGCTTGCGAAGAAAAGCCATTGCAAGGCACTGCTAGTGCGAAGCCGATTGGAAGGTGCAACGACGATCGGAACCAGGAAAAACCGGTTAACTGGAGCTAGTCGAACGGATTTTGAGGGAGTAGAGTGCATGTTTGTGTGGTGGCGTATTGCATGTGACGCCCTTCTAAACTCTGTGGCTGTGCAAAATAAATCATTGAATTGCATGTGAGTCTATTTATTTCAAGTCATAGCCCTGTTGTCCGCCCATTAAAGTCTCGAAAGGAATTGGTTTTTGCTGGAATTTGTTGGCCTTGTTGGTTTATCAATTTTTCCCCGCTACTGTCACTAAGGGTGGGTCAGTTTGTCAATCCGGGATCGCATTGGGTGGTTCGTCGAGTAGATCGCAGTGCAAAGTGTTTGTGAATGGTGCAGTGCAGTGGACTGGCAATAAATTATCTTGTGCAGTGGAGTGGATGTGTGCTATTATTGATTGAGCAGCCTGTCTCAATCGTTAGTGCTAGTGCCGTTGTAGAAGGCTTACATCATGCCAGATCTAAGAGTGCTGAACAAACAAGAGCACCAACTGCGACAATCGGTAGATGGTATCCAGCGGTTCGTCACCAATTTTCAAGCGCAGCGAGATGCACGGCAAGTCAGCGTACGCCTGGAGGCGTTAGAGAAGATATACAGTCAGTTCGTCGGAATTCGAATGCAAATTGAACTGCTTTTGGAGGATGCCGTTGAGAAGGGTGAAGTGAAGGATGGCAATAAGCTCGCGCAGGAGAACGACACAGTGAGGCAGGAATTTGAGAACTGCCATTATGCGCTGAAAGCTGATCTACTTTCACTTCAACCGATTGGGCCCAATTCGTCATCGTCTGCACATCAGCCACCGGATGTTCAATCTGCAACCCAGTTTGCAAAGGTGAAACTTCCGGAAATAAAGTTGCCGTCGTTCACTGGAAAGCTACATGAATGGGTGCCATATCGCGATAGCTTTCAAAGTCTCATTCATGACTGCACTCTTCTCACCGAAATCGACAAGTTCACCTATCTTAGGTCGTCGTTGTCCGGTGAAGCTCTACAGGAAGTGAGTTCCATCGACTTGTCTGCAGCGAACTACATGGTGGCTTGGAAAGCATTGGAAGACCGGTACGAGAACAAAAAGTTAATCGCGAAGGCTCATCTGGATACACTTTTCGGGGTGGAAGGTCTCAAGAAGGAAAGTTACAAGGGGCTCAACCAACTAATAGGCGTCTTCGAGAAAAACCTGCAGATGCTGGAAAAAATCGGGGAAAACCCATCTCAGTGGAGCACCATTCTTGCTTACATGGTGTGTTCTAGGCTGAGACATGGCTACCCTTCGTCACTGGGAAACTCATCACAACAGCAAGGACGTTGCAAAGTATCCCGATCTGCTTAAGTTTCTCAAAGGCCACTGTTCAGTTTTACAGTCGATCGTTCCTGCAAAACCCGTCAGTTCCAGCCCAAATCCAAACCAGCAGAGGTCATTACGTCCATCGGTGTGCCATACGTCATTCAAGCCAGCAGTTAAATGTCATTTCTGTAGTGAGCCTCGCCATTCAGTGTTCCAGTGCGTGAGATTTCAACGTATGAGTGTGTCGGAGAGGATTGAAGCTGCAAACAAAAACAGGCTCTGTCGGAATTGTTTGTACCCCGGGCATTTTGCAAGAACTTGCGAGAGAGGGACGTGTCATCAATGTCACCAAAAACATCACACACTGTTGCACCATGAATCGCCTAGATCCTCCGTTCCACCCACACCCTCAAGAGCTCCGACAGTCAACCAACAATCTAGACAGCCACATTCCAAGCCTTCACCACCGAACCAACAGACTCGGACTACAGACACTTCCAACACACAAGACTCACACATTCAGCCAGCCACAGAACACGCCACCACAAGCCAAACACATGTTGCCCTCCCAATTACACCGACACGAAATATTATCCTATCGACTGCATTAGTCAGCATTCGAGACCGGTATGGTAAGTCCATGCTGGCACGGGCGCTGCTGGACTCGTGTTCACAGCATTGTCTCATGACGAAACATTTTGCTAGCAAGCTTAAGCTTGAAGAAGTTCCGGCCTATCTGTCGATCCAAGGAATTGGATCTTCTCGAGTAGTGTCTACGAAGATGATTACAGCTTTGGTGGGTCCAAGATCAACAGATATTTCACCATTTGCTGAAGAAATGCAGTTTCATGTACTACCGAAGTTAACTGTTTCACTGCCTACTGCAAGCTTCTGTGCCACGGAGTGGAGCTTGCCAAATTCGACGTTGCTTGCTGATCCCAAGTTCTTCGAGAGTGGACCGATTGATCTGATCATCGGAGCGGAATATTACATGGAGCTGCTAAAGGAAGAAAAACGAAAGGCAACAGAAGACGGCCCGACTCTGCAAGATACCGTATTAGGATGGATTGTGTCTGGTCGCACTCCGGATCGTTTGGAAACTGCATCGCACTCTCTTGTACACGTCTGTTCAACGTCGGAGATTCAGAATCAACTCACCAAATTTTGGGAAGTAGAGACATGCCAATCATCAAGCACGCTATCGGTTGAGGAATCAGCTTGTGAGGAGTTTTTCAACCGCACAACGTTTACGAACGAAGAAGGAAGGTATGTGGTCACGTTACCGAAGAAGGAAGCCATAATCCAGCAGCTCGGTGAGTCCAGATCGACAGCAATCAAGCGGTTTTTGGGCATTGAGCGACGATTTTCAAAGAATCCGGAACTTAAGGCACAGTATGCGGAGTTCATGCGAGAATATCTGTCCATGGGTCACATGCGAGAACTTTTGGAGGAAGAAACGAGTACGCCGTCGTATTACTTGCCTCATCATGCAGTCTTGAAGCCGGACAGCACAACGACAAAATTGCGAGTCGTATTCGATGCATCCTGCAGGTCATCCAGTGGTGTCTCACTAAACGATGGATTAATGGTGGGACCCGTGGTTCAGGATACGATTGTGGACATTACGCTTCGGTTTCGAACTCACCGATTCGCACTTGTGGGAGACGTCGCCAAAATGTATCGTATGGTTCTGATGAATCCTGTCGATCAACAACTTCAACTGATTGTTTGGAGAGACAGCGTCTATGAACCGATTCGTACTTTCAGTCTCACTACGGTTACCTATGGCACAGCGTCAGCTCCGTACTTAGCAACGAAATGCCTACAGCACCTGGCAGATAAAGGCAAAGAATCACACCCAACAGCGGCAAGAGTCCTACGAAAGGATTTTTACGTGGATGACATGCTGTCTGGTGTGGACGACATCGAAGAAGGAAGAGTACTCGTTTCTCAGATGATTGAGTTACTACAATCGGCAGGATTCTCGTTGCGGAAGTGGAATTCTAACAGCAAAGAGTTGCTGTCAGCGGTGCCGGAGGGATTGAGAGATGAGCGATCGATTCTTGAATTGGATTCGTCAACAGCAGCTGTGAAAACGTTGGGTTTATCTTGGGAGCCCAGCACTGATTGCTTCCGGTTCAGTTCGCCAACATGGAGTGATTCTGCAGAAATAACGAAGCGATGCGTTTTGTCAGATGCTTCCCGTATATTCGATCCTTTGGGATTAGTAGGACCGGTCATCATAATGGCGAAGATTTTCCTTCAAGATCTCTGGAAGCAGGAGTGTGAATGGGACGATCCACTAAGTCCGCAGTTACAGGAGCAATGGCGAGAGTACAGACGAAATTTGACGGGATTAGATGGGATCGCTGTTCCTCGATGGGTTGGAATTACTCGTAGAATAGAAGCAGTTGAGTTGCACGGCTTCTGCGATGCTTCAATCAAGGCATATGGCGCATGCGTGTACGTTCGTACGCTAATGACAGATGGGAGCGTATCCGTTCACTTGCTTTGCTCCAAATCTCGAGTAGCCCCAATCGAGAACCTGAAGAAAAACAAGAAGTCTCTGTCAATTCCTCGGCTAGAGCTGTCATCGGCACTACTCCTGACACATCTGTACGAGAAGGTCTCCAAGAACATCAACGTCCGCACCAAGTGCTTCTTTTGGACCGACTCAACCATCGTCGTCTGTTGGCTTTCATCGTCGCCTTCAAGATGGAAGCAGTTCGTGGCAAATCGTGTCTCCGAAATCCAGCATTCAACAAAGGGCAGTATGTGGAACCACGTTGCAGGCGAAGACAACCCTGCTGACATCATTTCGCGAGGCATGAGTCCAGCACAGCTTCAATATGAAACACGCTGGTTTCATGGACCACAATGGTTGGTGTTGGAGGAGCAGTATTGGCCCAGTTCAGCACTGGTCGACGAAGACAGCATCGACAAGGCAGATTTGGAAGAAAGGTCTATCGTTGCAGTTCTTCCAACCATCTCTTCAAGTGAATTCTTCGGTCTTCGTTCATCAATGGTTGAACTAGTGCGTCTGACCGTCTACATTCTACGATTCAAGTGGAATTCCATACCTGCTAATCGATCATGTCGAAAAGTAGGTTGTATCACCTCCAAGGAATACGATGATGCTGTCAAGGTGCTGGTCAAGTTATCGCAGCAGGAGAGTTTTCCACCAGAGATCGCGGACATCTCGAACCACGGACAAGTTCAAGACTCTTCAAGGATCTCGTCACTCAATCCTCAACTTGTCGAAGGAATATTGTGTGTTGGCGGCCGGTTGAAGAACGCAACGATTCCAGAAAAACGAAAACATCCCTACATTCTTGATAATCGTCATCCCTTTGCGAGAATCGTTGTAGTCTACTACCATCGGAAGCATTTCCACGCCGGTCAGCAGCAAATTGTGTCTGCAGTGCGAGAACAGTTTTGGCCAACAAGCGCTAGAAATCTCGCAAGACAGGTTGTCCACGATTGTATCCAGTGCTTTCGTGCGAAACCAAAAATTCAGGAACAACTGATGGCTGATCTTCCCCCAGAAAGAGTCACGCCGTGCTTCACCTTCCAGAAGGTTGGAATCGACTATTGTGGTCCTTTTTTGTGACATACTCACAGCGCCGAAATCGACCGACTAAATGCTTCGTGGCACTGTATGTGTGTTCTAGTCACCAAGGCAGTACATTTGGAGCTAGCAGCAGATCTGACAACGCAGGCATTCCTGGCGACATTACGGAGATTCTCATCACGACGTGGGAAACCAACGTTGATCATGTGCGATAATGCGACGAACTTCGTCGGTGGAAAACGAAAGCTGGATGAGCTTGCCCAGCTGTTCGAAAGTCAGCAGTTTCGAGACGCAGTTATTCGACAGACAGCAGAAGACCGGATCGAATTTCGATTCATTCCAGCCCGGTCACCAAATTTCGGAGGGCTATGGGAATCATCGGTAAAGTCGTTCAAGACCTTGTTCAAGCGGACGATTGGTACGCGAAGTTTGGACTACGACAAGATGCAAACCGTGTTGGCTCAAACGGAAGCAATTTTGAATTCCAGACCTCTAACACCGATTAGCAACGATCCGGACGACTTCGAGGCCCTAACTCCTGGGCACTTTTTAATTCAGCGGCCGCTAACGGTCAT
>JASCZW010020455.1:0-12236 GCA_034211315.2 Aedes japonicus | reverse complement strand
TTCAAAATCAAGATATTTGTCATTCTGCCATGCTTCTTATTCTTCTTTTTTTCTTGTTATTTCAAGCTTATTACCTATAGCTAAGATTAATTTTATTATTTACTATCTGAACCCGATGCGCATGAATAAAAATTTATTGGAACCGGCGCGTTTGTTGTGTATGCTATTATCTTCAAACTACGCCGTATCTTGCCACTTCGATCGCAATTTTCTATTGTTTAACCTTAGATTAACGTCAAGTGTATAATGTAGAACTGTGAGTAACTCAAGCATCCCCCTTTTGTGACTAAAAAGGAGTTCAAATTTCTATCAGAACATGCTTCGTACCCGATAAATACACAAATTGTATTTTAGTTGCCAGGATAATTCAAAAGTTTTGTTGAAATATATGTTTCATTTATATAAGAGCCCCCCCCCTCTCTCTCGTCGTTCAGAGCAGAAAAGGGTCTCAAACTTTATTAAAAACATGTCTTGCCTGTAAAAATCTTCACATACCAAATTTTGATCCATTTGCTTGATTATTTCTCGAGTTCTGCAAGAAATTGAGTTTAATTTGTATGTAAGCTCTCCCTTCCGAAAAGGCGGTGGTCCTCAAATCACCATAGAAACATTTTTTGCCTTAAAAATCTTCACATGCCAAATTTTGATCCATTTGCTTGATTGGTTCTCGAGTTATGTAGAAAGTTTTGTTTAATTCGTATGGGAGCACCCGCTTCCTGAAAAAGGAGGAGTCTCAAACAATCATTAGAACCTTTCCCGGCCCCAACAATCCCTGCATACACGATGAAAAAGAACCGCGGTGTCGTAGTAAAGTTGTTCGTGAGAGTTGAGCGACCCAGCGGGATATATCGGTGGTTGAAATCCAACGCGGTGAAGCGGAATTTCATCCGTACCACCATCCGTCAGTACCGGGAGATCGGTTGGGCTAAGGAACGTGCGAGATCCAGGCAGCCGCGTTCGGCGAGGACACCATCACGTCATAAAGGGACTGCCCATACCATCATGACGAAGGACTTGGGATACAAGCCGTACAAGAAACGCACGGTTCACGTGGTAACGGAGGCTACAACGAAGAAGAGGCTGGACAGAGCCAAACTGATACTTCGTGGCACGCAGGTCAGGAGTTCGTGTTTTCTGATGAGAAACTCTTTGTCTTGCAACAGCCGCAGAATGTCCAAAATCGTCGGCTATGGACGTTGGCCAGCATCTCTTCGTCAAACATGCCGCGGTTCCAGAGCAACGCGTCGGTGGCGGTTTTGGGGGTCGTATCAAGGCGTGGAAAGCTCCTACTGTTGTTTATCGAGAAAAACGTGAACGTCAACGCCACGTACTATAAGACCGGTTCTGGAGAAGGCTGTGAACCCGGCACTTAGGGACCGATATGGGAAAGATCATTACGCATTTCAACAGAATGGCGCGACGACCCACACGGCAAATATTGTCCAAACGTAGTGTTGGAAGAATTTGACTGATTCACTCGATAAGACTTTGTGGCCTTTGTTGTTCATCAAATAAACAGGTAAATCCAGAAAGTTTTAATATCAGTTCCGATGTTTTTGTAATGTAATGTTTTTGTAAAGAAAACCTTGGATATGTAACAAACGATCAATTGGCATAAATTTTAGAAATTTTTAAAACAAATTAAATTTAGTACAAAAAACCTACACAACAAGAAACACATTATGATATGCAAATAATTTTGAAGAATGGAGATAACTTTCATTACAAACCTCGTCGATTATAAAAAAGTAGTTTCCCATTGGCAAGCCCTACGTTTGCACTTAAAAATGGACCTTTTTCGGATGGTGATAAAAAAAAGCTTACACAGAAATCTTTTTGATAAATTTCCCATAGAATGTAATCATTTAAGCTTACTTGCAAAAAAAATTCTACGCCCTTGCGAGCAGCCTTTCGGCAGCTAACCGGAACATTCGCCATGGCGGACAAAAACATGCATGTAGGCATGTTTTTGAGTTTTTTCTTCGTTTTATTTATCAATTCCTCCTCAGTTTTTGCGACAAAATTGCTGGAGTAGATCTCACGCTTCAGATTGGCCTAGAAATTCTCGATGGGACGCAGCTGGGGGACGTTGCGAGGGTTCGCCGACTTCTGTACCACATCGATATTCAGCCGCTCGATCTCCTCCAACGGTCGCTTCGAGTAGTGGGCCGACGCCAAATCCGGCCAGAACATCGCGTCTTCACCCTTATGGTATTTCTTGATGAACGACGCAACTTCTTGCAGGCATTTCGTACTATAAAGTTTTCCGTTCACAGCCGGAGCGATAGAAAAGCGGCATTGACAACCTCTTCTTGCTGATTGTCAGCCACAGCAGCACCTTCTTGGGGAACTTGGTGTGTGAAATGAGAGGAGAAGATACGTGGGAGAAGTAAGATACGAAGTATCCTGCCAGTCGTTGCCATCCAGCGTGAGATAGGTCTCGTCGTCCATCACCACCGCCACGTCGCGATTCACCAGGAAAATCAAGTAGACCATCTTAATCAGCCGCTGCCGCTGCGTCATTGCTTGCAGCTCCTAAACCAGTGGACCCACGGTTAGAGTTCGACTGATAGAGCTGTCAAATTTTGTCTGCTGATTCATGGGTTACTATGATTGATGCTGCATGGGTAGTTTTGTCAGTGAAGGTAAACCCATGAAAAATCGGCACAAGGTTCTGGTATGCTGGGAGATTCCAAGGTATATTGGCATGACCGCGAACATAACTGGAATGAAGTTGAATGGCAGGAATTGGCAGATTTTTAAGAAAGAGATATATTCAAAGCAAATGCATACTTGTCTGCGATAACAGTCTGGAAGGCCCCGTCTCCAGACTGATACACAGGGCCGGTAGTGCCTTGACTGTGATTAGGGTATTGGATGCTTCCGAAAGACTTGCAGGCGTGCTTCCCGGTGATGAGGTAAAAGCTGACGGCGGCTGGTGTTTGAAGTGAAGAGAGGCGTTGATTGCTACGATGAGTAGTCGATCGTCTGCTTGGCACAATTCCATCGTCATTGAAGGATTGGACAATCGAAACTCCACGAGGAATGTGCAGTATCCAATTGAATTTTTAAGGTCGTTTTGAATTCATTGTTATGATTGAAGCAATTAACACAATTTTGAAAGTCCGACACACATTCGTCGATTTCATGGTTTTCGCGCTTTTTGAACAACAAGTGCGCTGCGCACTCACGCGCATTGTGTCCACATTCAAAACAGTTGCCGCACTGATTAACATTTATGTCTTCCACAACACGGCAACAGAGCCAACCAATATTCACTCGTTGAAGCTTCGGTAACTTGTCAAACCAGCACGCGTCAATTTCAATCTGCACAGTCATGGGATTTGATACATGTTTCTCACTTTTTTCTTTTTTTCAGTCGTACGAACTTCATTTGCGCATCCTGAAGCGTAGAATTTTGCTCTTTCTGTAAAATTCTAGAACTTTCTATGGTACACCCGCCATCAGATACCGTTCGGATCCTCAGGTATGCCCGCCATGACGATTCTCCATCTTCTCTTGAAATCATCGGTACCATTCAGTTTCGAAGAGTTTCCACTTAACTAGAGCCCAGTACTTCTCTATTGGGCAAAGTTGTGGACAGTTTGATGGATTGCCTGTTTTTGGCACGTATTTGACCTCTTGTACCTTTTACCATTCCAGGACGGATTTCACATAACGACCGCTTTTGCAGACCGCTGCAACCGCTTTTGCAGACATTTTTTCTCGTACACATTCTTATTGATAGTGCCGGTAGAGGTCAAACTTTTAGATTTTCGACCACAACTGCATATGGCCTGCCAAATTCAATACTCCATCAGGAATTTGGAACATTCTTTGTCCGAAAATGCTCGGCCACGGTGTTTCTTTGCAATGCGGTATTAAAATTCAGATCCGGAATCTGTTTGAAGTCTTCGATTACGTTTGTTTCATCGTCAAAAAAATAGGAGTAAAGCTCCTTAGCATGACTTTTTGCAGAGAAATTTTGCTTATCATCGCGGTAGAGCACCATTTTCACGCCTTCAGTCCTTGCCTCTGCTTCACTTTTTGTACGTATGATTTTAACTAACCAACTATGCGAGCCACATTCACACAGATGGATTGGTATTTTTTGGAATATAACAAGAATGTAAACATATTTTACCAACTAAAAAGTTCGTGCGTTTCATCTGTTATATAAGTGACACGTTTCAGCGATCCGTGAAATAATCCACACTGAGAGAAAAGTGTCCGAAATGTAACGTGGATAGGCTTTGACAGTTTTGGGAGATTTAATTACACACTAGCGCCATGTATTGTGACAAATCTGAACTTCTGTTCATCAATCAAAGATAATAACCTGCTGAACAATTTTGTCGCAGACTGAAACCCTCCATTTAGTCAGGATCTAAAGATAAAGAATTTTTAAGAAATTTAGTTGTTCACTAGCACCACCTAGTGATTAAATACGTAACTTATATTCACCAAAGAAAATACCTTGATCTGCTGGACCCCTGTGTTGAAGACAGAAGCCGTCTAGAAGGTCAAGATATACCAAGTTGAAAGTCTCGTACTATTCCATTCTACTAAGCTATTTGAGAAATTTCTGCAATCAAAGAATACGCTGTTAGGTCCAGTACGAGGTTCATGAGGAATACACGTTGGTTTGGTTTGGTTTGGTGACAGGAGCTTCAGCATCAAAATAGTAAGGGAAAATCTAATTGTGTTGTACTAAGCACAGCAGTGCGAGTGCTCATAGGTTAAAGGCATTAATCCACCGAACACCCCTGAACTATGTTCAATCGAAACTTATAGGGCCATGATTAAGTGGAAATTCAGAAAAACCAAGGACAAGAGAAAGCTTGCAAATTACATGCGTAGCAAGTGGATATAAAACAAGAAACAGGTACCAGACACGGCTGTACAAGCTCTTGTGAATGGCATAAAGCAAAAAAGCGGAGATTTTTACAAAACAACCTCCATCCAAGTGATACCAAAAACATCTTCTTATTCAGTAGTCTTGAAATTTAGTTGTACACGAGAATTAAGAATGAAATAAAAAACATCTTTTGTCATAAACAAGTTGAGAGGATGTTGTCGCAGAACATTTGCGTTTCATGCATCACCCATTTTTTGTAGAAGATGTGACTTAATTTTCGACTCATATATGACCAAAACAGCGCAATTAATCGATATGTTTATAACATCTTTTGAGTCGCATACGAAGTTCTAATGATGCATTGCATAACATACTTTTAACATAATGAAGTTTCAGCTAGGTAATTTATAGCATCACAATAACCAATAGGTTATAGTAAAGTTTAAAAAAAAAATTAAAATTAATGCAGAAATGTATGATCATCACAATTCAATTCAACAAGTGTCAAACTAGCAGATGTAAACACAGATTGAATTTGACAGTCGTGTTTGTTATGAGTATAATGAATTTTTCTATGAAATCTCATGTCTCATGTCGATTAAAATGTCGATTTGCCGGATATTTTCATAAGAAACGGTTACAGACTTGGTCTAACTACATGAAAAAAAATTAACATATTTTTTGGAACTAAGGCATGCAATAACAATCGCCATCATCGTGATAATCAACAAGACAAGTATTTTTTTTTATTTCTGGAGTCAAATGACATTTTATTGATAAGTTGCTTTAATATGATTATTATGATAACTAACTCGAATGCACTATCATCAGTATGTTCTTAGAATGCTCTCGAGATGTATTTTGGACTCAATTTCAACTTCACGCCATAGCTCAGACATTCTTGTCATTCCAGACATTCTTCTCTCCAGAGAGCGAGTAATGGCACTATAACCATAAGCCGTATAGGGCTAGATCTTTTGTTAATGAAAAAGTTCCAACCATCTGAAGAATAATGGAGCATCATTTAACCCTCTTAGAGTAGATGCTCCCAACGACCCTTTAAAAAAATGGTTGTGTACACCAAACAGGGCAGTCTGTCGAACTATTCTTTCCGACTATTCATTTCCCTTTTCTTTTGGTATCTACTGAAATCCTCCCTATCTTCAACGGTTGCACGGACGTGGCCAGGTGAGCGAACGAGGAGTCTTTTTGTGGGGATTATTGCGTGGAGAAACGTATCAGTATCTGTTTCCGTTTCAATGGTGATAACAGTGATGCAGTTATGCAGTATCTTCAACGAATTATTCCTCATCGTAGCTCCCTCCACGAGGTGTGCAAACGTCAATGCTAATGTGAATGCTAATGTTTATTTCAATTTCACGCCATAGCTATGGACTAAACTACAGTGCGTATCAAAACTATTATTATAGTTACTACCAAAAATTTCAAAAGCTCCGCTTCTTTTTGTCGATGAAAAATTTTAAGTAAGAAAGAAACTTGCTCGAGAATCTGGACATTTATTAACGTTTTAAAAATACTTTCAATCGACAGTGTAGACCACGTGTCTAATTCATCATGACGATTTTATATGATTCCAACAGAGATGCTACAAAATTGCAAAATATTAGAGAATTTTCTGTTGCACTTTTGTATCTCTAGAATAGCGCATAAATTATGAGAGATCGCAGCAAGCTCTGACCACGAACGGTTGGGCTTTGGTGAGCTGTCACGTGTTTTCCGTATTTTTTGTGTGATAAAATTTATCCTTATTAGAATCTCAATAATAACCTTCGTGTGTGACAGTGGATGCTGTGTTTATGACCAGAGTCATATCTAAACATCATTTGTGTGTTGAATAGAAAAATCCGGTGTTAATGGATTTCGAAAACGCACCGATTGTTACACGTTTGCTGATTGTTGCTGATTATCCGAGTGAGCGTTTTCCATTTTACTGATTTATTTGCCGTTTTTCCTAAAAGGAACGATAATTAGTTGTCAAAAATGCAATTGACAATATTGACAACCTTAATCACAAGAGGCGTGTTAACGATTTCGTGGATGGAAAGACGAAGGTTGTTTCTTCAGTCATGAAGCAATTATACGCTTGGACGTCACCTTATTCCGATACATCTTTTGATTTGAACTTTTTCGGTTATTCAGATTACCATAATAGGTTAGGGTAGCAAGTTTGACGTGCTTTTTCTCCCGTTGTGTTTTCCGATATTATAACACAATTATTATCGAAGTAATTCATGTTTGACCCTTAACTATATCGCCACCGTAGTCATTATTGGCTCAACCGGCTTGTACCTAAGTAATTGTTATCCTTTTTGTCCTCTGAATTAAATGAACTATATTATATGATCACATCACTTATCAAGGTGAATCCTGATCCTTTAAACCCTACCCTACTAACATAGAAAAACCTCCTTCCTGTGACCTTTGTGGGAATGTAGAGGTAAACACGGTTCCTAATCAGAAAAGGTCACACTAACTTTCCTTCCCTATTCCCAACTGATTGCAAGGATGTGGAAGGCTCCGTTATTGATTGTAAAAGAAACTGAGTCACTGAAACGTGTACAATGAGAATTACCGGTTTATACCAGCCCGATTCAGTTGATTCATTGTGTAATTTCATTGATTCTGATCAACCAGTAGCAACCATTGATACGTGCAGTCAGTCAAACTAAGCTAAGAATGGCGCATAAATTATGCTAGTGTAAAACCAAAAGTTGCCCCATATTTTGGTGAGCGTTGTGAGCGTTAACCATCTTCAGAGTTCTGATATTTATTAAATTATAAATTCAACCAAAAACGATTGTCAATTTTTTTCCTTATGAGTTGTGTATATTTTCCTTATAAACAAACATTATTTTCAAATTAATTTTTTGTTAACTTCTGTTTGTTTGCCGTTTCTCAAATTAACATGTTGTGTTCACGTTTTTCTGGAATTGTTTTTACTTTGGAATTCCTTGATTATAACCTATTTGTTATTATGATGCTAGAAATTAAAAAGATAAGACATCATCATGTTGAAAGCATGTTGCTCAAAGTATCTAGAGAACGTATTATTAGTCCAAGTCCAGTATGTATCGAAAAACTTCTTGTGTGACCTTGTTTCAAATAGATGTTTCAAATAGATCGATTTATTGCGCTGTTTTGATCATGTGAGATACGGAAAATAAGTTATTTGTACTAATAAAATACATGAGACCATGTCTTAAAGATGAACTTTTAATTATTACATAACAAGTTGTATAAGTAACACAATTGTTGATCCAATGCACAGTGGGCAAGAACTGATGAAAACTAAGGAAACAATCTGTAACTTTTGTCGCATTTGGGCGCGGCTTGTAAACAAAGCCATTTTCGCCTAGAAATTGTCTGTAAATCGAATGGAACTAGTTTCAATCACCACACGGATATGGTTGTGGAGTTATAGAGCTTTTTTTACCTCACTTCCCCATGTATTCTTGAATAATTTATAGATATCTTTGCACGGAGAGACTCAAAATCAACAAAATTGTGCTCATCCCATATGAAATTTTTTGGAAAATCGAATAGAGGTTTTTCAACCACCGCACGGCTCTGTAAACGAAGATATGGCTGATTTTACCCCACTCTCCCTCGTATTCTTTAATAATTTATAAATATCTCTGCTCGAAGTGGCTCAAGATCAACCAAATAAGGCTTATCCTATGTAAAATTTTCTGAAAAATCGAATAGAAGTTATTTCATCCACCGCCCGGCTCTGTGAACAAATATATGGCTGATTTCACCCCACTTCCCCTTATATTATTGAATAATTTATAGATATCTTTGCTCAAAGTCGCTCAAATTCAACACAATAGGACTAGTCCAATGTAAAATTTCTTTGAAAATCGGATGAAGGTTGTTTCGTCTACGGCACGACTCTGTAAACGAAGATATGGCTGATTTTACCCCACTTCCTTTTTATTTTTAAATAATTTAGAGATATCTTTGCACGGAAAAGCTGAAAAAAATGTGAAATTTCCTGGAAAATCAAATAGAAGCTTGTTCAACTATCGCACGTCTCTGTGAACGAAGATATGGCTTGTTTACCCCACTTCACCTTGTATTCTTGAATAGTTTATAGATTACTTTGTTCGGAGTGGCTCAAGATCAACCAAATAAAGCTTATCCTATGTAAAATTTCCTGGAAAATTCAATAGAAGTTGTTTTATCTACGGCACGGCTCTGTGAACGAATGGCTATGGTTGATTTTGCCTCACTTCCCCTTATATTATTGAATTTAATATAAATAAAAATGAGTTGGGGTTTCCTTTGTCACGATTTAACTCGCGAGCGGAAGGACCGTTCGGCAAGATTTTTGCTTTGTTGGATTTGTCTTGGGCACCGAAAACTTCTTATGATGGTTTGAAACCCCTCCCTTCTCTGGAAAGGGGGGCTCCCATACAAGTGAAGCACAAATTTCTGCATAACTCGAGAACTGATCAAGCAAAGGAACCCAAATTTAGCATGCGGAAGTTTTTGGAGGCAAGCAATGTTTCTATGGTAGTCAGAGACCCCTCCCCTCTCTAGAAAAGGAGGCTCTCGTACAAATGAAACAGAAGTTTCTGCATATCTCAAGAACTAATCAAGCAAATGGAACCAAATTTGGCATGTGGGGTTTTCAGGAGAAGAAAAATATTTTAATGGTGGTTTGAGACCCCTCCCCTCTCCTAGAAGGGGTGCTGTTATACAAATGAAACTGTCATTTCTTCATAACTCTAGATCTAATAAAGCAAATGGAACCAAATTTGGCATGCGAGGATTTTAAAGGCAATAAATGTTTCTACGATAATTCAAGACCCCTCCTCTCTCTCTGTTAGGTTGAGGGCGGTGCTGTCATACAAATGAAAGAAAATCTTCTACATAACTCGAGAACTAATCAAGTAAATGGAGCTAAATTTGGCAGGTAGAGGTTTTTGAAGGCAAGACATGTTTCTATTGTGGTTTGAAACTCCTCCGCTCACTGGAAAAGGGGTCTCTTGTACAAATGAAACACGAATTTCAGCATAACTCAAGTACAAATCAAGCAAATGGAACCAAATTTGGCATGTGGAGGTTTTTGTAGGGTGGATACTTATATACATTTGAATTTCTGTCTGTTTGTTTGCCTTTCAGACCCTTATAAAGGGCGATACGGTCAAAATTTGGTCAATATCAACTTGACGTATTTCTTTCAATTTTGCATTTAAAAAACCTGAACACCCCTCATTTTGAAGGTGTGTGTGTGTAGAATGTTGACTGTCTCTAGTATTTTGATTTTGGAATTCACTCTTCAGTTGTCAAAATGCCGTCCAAGCTAGAAGAGCAGCGTATCAAAATTTTGCTCGCGCATCGCGAAAATCCGAGCTACTCGCACGCAAAGTTGGCAAAATCGCTAAAAGTTGCCAAATCAACCGTTACAAATGTAATTAAAGTGTTTGGGGAACGTTTGTCGACAGCCAGGAAGTCTGCATCGGGGGGAAATCGAAAACCGGAAGCCGCTGAGACGACAAAGAGAGTTGCCGGTAGTTTCAAGCGAAACCCTAACCTATCTCTCCGAGATGCCGCAAATAAGCTGGGTGTATCGTCTACAACCGTGCATCGAGCCAAAACACGAGCCAGACTATCGACTTACAAGAAGGTAGTGACTCCAAATCGCGATGATAAACAAAATACGACGGCCAAAGCGCGATCCCGGAGGCTGTACACGACGATGCTGACGAAGTTTGACTGCGTGGTAATGGACGACGAAACCTACGTCAAAGCCGACTACAAGCAGCTTACGGGACAGGAGTTTTATACGGCAAAAGGAAGGGGAAAGGTAGCAGATATTTTCAAGCACACGAAACTGTCAAAGTTCGCAAAGAAATATCTGGTTTGGCAAGCCATCTGTACCTGTGGCTTGAAAAGCAGCATTTTCATAGCTTCCGGGACTGTCAACCAAGAAATTTACGTGAAAGAGTGTTTGAATAAACGTCTGCTGCCTTTCCTGAAGAAACACGGTTGTTCCGTACTGTTTTGGCCGGATTTGGCATCTTGCCATTACGGTAAAAAGGCCATGGAGTGGTACGCCGCCAACAACGTGCAGGTGGTTCCCAAGGACAAGAACCCTCCCAACATGCCAGAGCTCCGCCCAATTGAGAAATACTGGGCTATTGTCAAGCGGAACCTAAAGAAGACCAAAAAAACTGCTAAGGACGAGCAGTAGTTCAAGGCAAACTGGCTTTCTGCGGCGAAGAAGGTGGACAAGGTGGCTGTACAAAATCTGATGGCAGGGGTCAAGCGTAAGGCCCGGCAATTCGGATTTGGAAAAGCGGAAGCCTAACTGAATATTTTTCCTGAATTTTATACTAATTGAACTTGAAAAAGAAATTTAATTTGATAAACGATTTCACCGATTTACACGCGTTTTCCCTTGACCAAATTTTGACCGTATCACCCTTTAGACTCGGAAATTTCTGAACCGACCAACGTGAAAATTTATATGAAGGGGTTTTTGGGGCTGGAAAAGGTTCTTATGATTGTTTGAGACCCCTACTCTCTCAATAAGGGGGGCTCTGATACATATGAGACACAAATTTCTTCATAACACGAGAACTAATCAAGCAAATAGAATCAAATTTGGCATGTGGGGGGTTTTGAAGGCAAGAATGTTTCTATGGTGGTTCAAGACTCCTCCTTTTTTGAGAGGGCGGGGGGTTTAAACAAATTAAACTCAAATTTTTATTATAATCGAAGAGCCCCTCACAAACTCTATTCGGTTCTCCAGAAAATTTCACATTGGATTTGTCCTATTTTGTTGATCTTTAGCGACTCCGAGCAAAAATATCTATAAATTATTCACTCATATAATGGGAAGTGAGGTAAAATCAGCCACATCTTTGTTCACAGAGCCGTTCGGTAGTTGAAACAATTTCTATGCGATTCTTCAGGAATAGCCTTATTTGGTTGATCTTGAGCCAGTCCGAGCAAAGATATAATTATTAAATCATATCAGGGGAAGAGGAGTGAAACCAGTCATATCTTCGTTCACAAAGCCGTGTGGTAGTTGAACTAGCTTCTATTCGATTTTTAGGAAATTTCACACGTGATTAGCACCATTTTGTTGATTTTGAGCCTTTCCGTGCAAAGATATCTATAAAGTTACAGATTTTTTCCTTAGTTTTCATCAGTTCTTGCCCACTGTGCAATGTATGTAAACTGAGCGTGTATCAAACTGCTCTGCAAATCTGGTTTTTATCCGATAAATATTTAAGATTTCGTAGTAAACTATCTGTGTTGCAATAATTTCTTATTCGATCATCATTTGAGTATCTCATCAAAACTAACAAAATGGAGAAAAATCTGAAAACAAAAAATCAGCGCA
>JASCZW010020454.1:0-12240 GCA_034211315.2 Aedes japonicus | reverse complement strand
CCCCCCCCCCCCCCCCCCCCCCCCCCCCCCCCCCCCCCCCCCCCCCCCCCCCCCCCCCCCCCCCCCCCCCCCCCCCCCCCCCCCCCCCCCCCCCCCCCCCCCCCCCCCCCCCCCCCCCCCCCCCCCCCCCCCCCCCCCCCCCCCCCCCCTGTAAACATTAATACGTGTCCTAAAAGGCGCGCGTGCAGGATCGATCATTTGCCGGCTCTTGGCTCCACATGACTCAAACTTTCCGTGGTCGTTAGAACTCGCTGGCAAGCTTCACGCCATTAATATATCGCTGCTGCAAAAAAAACTGGATCACCGTAATCCGATTGGCAAAAGTGCAAGGTATTGTTCTTTGATCGCCACAACACAATAGCCAGAGGGTACCGAATGGAATCAATCGCGGTGCGTGTGTGTGTGTGTGCAGGCGGTGATTATGCTTTTGATAATAAACCGATAAGTGCGTGTGAGGGGTGCGCGTGCGTGCGCGCGCAAAAAAAAAAAAAAAGTACAATATGAGAGAGAGAGAAAGGTGCAGGGAAAACATCCGATTTTTTGCAAAGTATCAGTTTTTTTTTTTTGCCAACATCCGCGGCGCGGATTTCGCTTATTAAGTTCCTGCCGAAGGCGAGCGAGGCGAGCCGAATTTTCGGGCCTGGTGCCACGCCGTATTCGCCCGGCAGTGCTGAAGTCAGTGTAATCGCCAATTGCGTGCGAGGGATTTAGGTAAAAAGCTTTCAGTGATATGCGTTTATTCGGTGAACGATTGAATTGATTAGTGGATACCGTCAATTAGGGCAATAACAATATTATTCGGTTCATCTGCCCGCACAGACTGCGTCATAAGAGGTAGTAGGAGAAAGAGAGAGATAAGAAACGATCGCTACGGTTACGTATGGTGGGAAGCGACCGGAGATTGTGTCCGATTCTTGAAGTGTTGGTGTTTGGATTAGCAGCTGATCGAGAGGAAGATTCGATTGTCTTGGGTTTTTGGGCTGAGGGAAGCGGGCAGTGCTGTTTGATTTTCGTGAGAAATTGAGCGTTGCGCGCAGGTATTTGAGATTTGACTTTCTAAAAAACTAATAATTATTACATAGCTACCCACACAGAAATTAGTACTTCCTTTTAAATGAGACGTAATTGATCTCTGACGGAAAATCGAGAAAAGCTGAACAAAGATTTCATGTAAAAATTCTTCACCAAGTGCGCTCCAAAAACCGACATACAGCACATATACGCAACTTGACAAAGGCCATTTCTAGTCGCTTATGCGTTCTGAATAAAGTGCCGTCACCGCCGTCTTAATTTCATAAAAGAATTCAGCACGAAAAATCGAACGTTGCTACAAGTACAAGTGTACGGGAAGTAATCAGGTATGGATCTTTGGACAAAATAGATGACTAGTAAAGAATTCAACACTCATCTTATTTTCCTAATCCACTCTTCAACTGCTTCGAGTCCATTTCGTTCCCTCACTAATTCATCTACGGCAGAAGAATTGGGTTATCTATTTGTGAATCCAGGGACGACCAGCAACCACATTACACACACACATTATACGCGTTAAGCAGAGATGTCACTACCAAATAAAAAAAACGGGGGCATAAAAAAAAAACCAAAAAAAAAAAGAACGTAAAAAAACGTAAAGGTAACGTGGGGGTAACGAACGTTTATTTTATATTCTTATATTCAACCTGGGATCCAGAGTATCGTGTGTGTGTGTGTGTGTGTGGTGGGGAAATCATTACGGCGAGAAACGTTGGTTAAGGTAAAAGGCGGCAGTTTGGTTTATCGATCGTAGACCTGATTGGCTGCTGTCGAACCAACCACGGCCAGTAACAAGGCGCAGCAATTTGACACAGAGCATTAATTAAACGAGCTCTGACGTTTGGAAAGATGACATCGCAATTTAAAATATAATCTATGGTGTTCAACTAGCAGGCAGCAGATAACCTGAAGCCGATAACGCTGCCAACGAGAAAACCAATAACCTTCCATCAAACGGAAACACCCAGGAACGCTGCGTCCGGGCGAGAAAGTAACTCCCATCCAATCAACTTTCATCTCTTTGACGTTAACCCACTCCCTTTCTGCAGGCAGGCAGGCAGGCAGGCAGCGCGGTGCAGGCAGGCAGCGCGGCAGCAGCGCGGCAAGGGCAGCAGCGCGGCAGCAGCAAGGCAGCAAGGCACAAGGCAGCGCCAGCAGCGCGTTACAAGGCGTCACATAAGCCACAGCCATATACATACATGTTTAAACACACACACACAAGGTACAAGGCGAAGCACACACACAACAACAATGTCAAACAACAATGTCACAATACAACAATGTCACCACAACAATAAATAATAACAACAATAACACACCGTCGGTTTCCACACCATCGTCACCGAAGTCATAATAACACCGGTCAACGGTCATTGGAAGAAGGTTTAATAAATGTTTGCATGTTTCACAATAAGAAGAACACAATACAATAATGGTTAATACAGCTTCAACGGTAACAAACACAATAATAATAATAATAATAAGAAGAAGTCAATACACACACACACACAGTCATAATAACACACATAATAAGAAGAAAACCACACAGCACACACACATAATAATATTACACGTCATAATAATACATAATACAGTTGTGTGTGTGTGTGTGTGTGTGTGTGTGTGTGTGTGTGTGTGTGCGCGTGTGTGTGTGTGTGTGTGTGTGTGTGTGTGTGTGTGCGGGTGTGTGTGTGTAGCTGTCATTCGAGATTTTTTTTATGCTTTGGAAGAAGCTGTATTTGAAGCTCAAGTAAATTTTGTAAAAAAATTCGCCAATCTACTACTAATTATCAATTGATTTGTCAGAAAATTCTACTGTTTACTTTTGTTTGAACTCTTAAGATAGCAATCAATCTTTTGAGTTTGATGATTGAACCTACAAATTGCTTTCAGATGGCAGAGTTTTAAATTTCAGAATCTAATTTTTATAAAATGACATAAAGGCAGGAGGCGACCTTCTAAATTGTCCATTTCCAATTGTTTTGTTTCTCATGAAGTAAATTTTATTTTCTGTTCCTTTCAGCATGGCTGATGTTACAGAAATACTCAATGAACAGTTTTTTATTTCCTTCTCGGCATTTTCCATCTTCTTGCCTATCATAATAATAATCACAACAGTACGGTAAACAGCTTTTGATTTCAACTGCATTCCATCCATACCATTATTGTAAACAGATTCGGCTTAGAGTTGACATTTTACTTCATTCTACAGTTCTAACAAACCCTATGAATCTGCCGCTACATTCACTCTGGGGGTTTGTTTTGATTTGAGTCATACTTGGGTTTAGCACTGGTAATTGTCATGGTATAAGGTTACACTGCAGGACGAGACGGTACATGAAGCGCATAAATATATTAACATTCGCAAAGACTAGCTCAGTTAGGGAGAGAAATTTGACTCAGTTCACATAGCTGATACGCGATCAGAAAGGAATAGAACACAAAGAAGAGTTAACAACAAAGGCAGAATCCGATGGATAAATAAAATATTTGATAGTTTAATGAGTAATGGCACGGAATCGCCGAACCGAGTTCGTTTCATGGTCCGGTCTAGGGGATCTTTCGGGTTGGAGAGTATCTCAACTTACTTAGACAGAGAACATCTTACTGCTTGCCAAAGGTTATGTTATTTCATACACGATTAGTGACATGGAAAGTTCTTAATGATTTACTGAGGAGTGCATCTGAAATAGTTGGGGGAAGCTGGTTTGGGGATAAGGAGAAAGAAAAAACATCTATTAAAGCCTGTCCACGTAAATTTCGGACAACAAAATATTGACAGCAAAAACAATTTACACATAATTCAACAAAAGTGATTGTTTATTTCACAACAATAGTTATATCTACGTTAGGAACAGTCGATTAAGATTAAGTTAATCCATCTTTCTGTCAAATTTTCGAACTTTCTGTGGTACATCTGCCATCAGGTTCCGTACGGTATTCTCAGATACGCCCGCCGGGATGATTATCCATCTTCTCTTGAAATCACCGATTCCCTTCAAGTCGAGCACTCGACACTGAAGAAGTCTGTTTTGAAGGAATTTGCTCGCGTTTACTTAGCGAAAATTTGAAAAAAGTCATGCAGTGTTTCAATGTTTTATTTTTAATTTTTCAAAAGTGATCAAATAAAGTGTTAATTTTTAAATTCTCCTAGTTTCCCAATCACAATCGTTCTACTAATACGCTCAAAAAAGTTTTTTTTTCAAATAGTGTTTTTTTTTAAAGTGAAAAGGGTACCATTAACTTTCTTATTAGTTTCGAAGAGTTTCCGCTTCACTAGAGCCCAGTACTTCTTTATTGGGCGAAGTTCTAGACAGTTTGGTGGATTAGCTGGTTTTGGCACGTATTTCACCTCTTGTACCTTATACCATTCCATGACAGACTTTGCATAGTGACAAGAGGCCAAAACAGAGCTGGAGATTCGTGGTTTCTTATAAACGGTTGCAACCCCTTTTGCAGACATTCTTTCTCGTACAGATCTCTATTGACAGGGTCGGTAGAGAGGAAACTTAGATTTTCGACCACAACTACAAATGGCCTTCCAAATCAAACACTTCTTCGTGAATTTGGATAACTTCTTTGTCCGGAAATGCTCGACAACGGCGGTCCTTTGCATTGCGGCATAAAAGCAAGACTCGGAAGCGGTTTCAAGTCTTCGAGTACGTAGGTTTCGTCGTCCATTATGATACAAGAAAATGTTTGCAAAAAATTTGGTGTAAAGCTCCTTAGCAATCCTTTTTGCAGTGAAATTTTGCTTGTCATCTCGGTTGGCCACCTTTTTTACTTCATACGCCCTTGCGCGAGTCCTTGCCTCGGTTTCACTTGTTGTACGTATGATTTTGACTTCCCAACTTTACGAGCCACATTTCGCACAGCACGATTGGGATTTTTTCTTAATAATGGCTACCACCTTCTTGTCCATTTAACGGGAGCATACTTTTCGATTTGTGCCACTTCCGACCTTCCGATCCACAGTCATGCGCTGGTCAAATGATTTGCAAATACAAAACACGGTACTTTTCGATAATTATAGTTTTTAGAAAGATCCGCTAAATTCTTTTTTGCTGAATGATTCGTACAAAATGCGTTTGCGACGCCAACAAGAATGTACCACGCTTTATGTTATTTTTAAATGTGTTGGTTCGAAGCCAATGCTCTAAGTAACCACTTTTTTTATCGAAATTGAGTCGTAGACTCATTCACTAGGGTTACTTTCCGCGGCTTCGAAAAACGGCTCGTGAGCTTATTCCCATTCAAGTTCGTTTACACTGTGTTTACAAATTGACACTACGTTTGTTTCTTTTTGGCAATCCACATTTTATTAGTGATGGCATTGAAATGCAATTTCACACCGATACATTACAGCATACGTTTTAGAATAACTCTCACTTTAAACATTTTCACAAAGCCACACATAGGCAGCACACACGGTTTCCATTGCAGGGCTGAAAGCAAGTTCTTTTTAAAGACTTGGTTACTTTTTTAATGCAAGTTTCTGATTTTTTTTTAATAATGATGTCTATTAATGAGGTCTTTTTAATAATGAGGTCTACTAATAAAGTCTCGAAGGTCTTTTTTCCAACGAATTTTTAATTTCTCTATTGAAATAAGTTCCAGTGTAAAAACTGGCAGTTGTTGCCCGATTCTTGTTTCGCTCTTTGTGTTTTCGATGAGTTCGGTTCCGTTGATGTTCGAACATAACAATTTTGTGTATAAACACCAAGAAGCGATAGCCCCAAGGGGTTGACGAACTATTGACGAAGTGCTACTTTTTGTATGTGTAGCATACATAGATCGGTATTATAGTGCAAAATTATTATGAGGGCCGCCAAATATGGATGTTAATTTCAGATTCATATCAAAAGTCTATCTAGAAATTTTAAATGACAGTACCAAGCCAACCAATAAAATTTCTGGAAGTCTTGTAGCAATTATCACAGTCGATTCACCCAATTTAGCCCACCCAAATCTTGCAAACAATATTTGAAATAAACCAACCAAACTAGTTTTCATATTTCATATATTTACTCAATTTAAAAAAATAATCCATCTCCAGTTTTCAAATATAATATGCAATGATATAAAACCTTCGAAATGCAGTTAAGAAATAGTTTTTCTGTCTGCCCCAACCAGAGAGATCAAAATTTGAAAAAGTCCTATTTTTTTACAAAAACCTTAATAACTGTTGTTTGACATACGATAGCGAAAATTTCAGTACACCCAAAGTTGTTTTTTTATATTATTCTAGAATCAATGGGAGCACAACTTTGCTGAAAAATTTCAAGAAAAAACTTAGGGTAAAATAATTGATTTTTATAGGGCACTCTAAGCTACGTACAAAATTTTTTTCTAATTCGGTAATTTCAAGAGCTACAAAAAAAAATGTTCAACGAAAATTGCTTAAAATATTTTTACCTACAACTTTTCCGAAAAATATATGCCCTTATTTCTGCAAACACAAAAGTTAGATTTTCGATTTCTCTGAAAACATGGACCACCCTAGTTTTCATATATACCAAAAAGAACGGTCTCATTATTAGAAAATCGTATTTTTTCAGTTAAATTCGCATTCTGGAACACTGTGCAATGAGTTTACACACTGAGTGAAAATTCACATTTAGCTGATTTTTCTAATACAAAATTCAACCAGTTTTGGAAACGGATAAATGTACGATTTGGTTCAAATTTGGACCAGATGCTCAGGATGGCATGGAGAACGAGTGACTTTGAGATGGGCAGGATATGCAAAAAAAAACTGGTTACGCTAACGTATTCGTCATATTCATCTAGATATCATTATCCTATATTCATTTATGTTCGGATCACAGCACATTTAAGTAGCATGTCATAGAGTTTTGATCGAAAATTAAATTTAGACTACATGTCGGTTTGTCGATCGACGAAGGGGACGATTGTCCAACAATATAGTCCTATAACGCTTTTCCTTCCATACTGATTTCCAATGTTAATGTAAAGATGTTACAATTAAGTTACGACCAATACGCTCTAAGCGGGGCATCGGCGTTAGACAGAGGTTGTTGGATGCAATCATTTATCTATTACCACTATAATCATGAAATTTCGAAACGAGCAACCAGAAATTGAAGAACAAATTTGTGCCTTATAAGGCAACAAAAATCAAATATAAGTATATATGAGTAAATTCAATGCTTCGTCGGAGCTAAACACATAGAACTTATCATATAACAGGTTTCGCACTGACAAAGAGTGCAGTGTTTATATTATTTTAACATTACTTAGTTACATGTACTATTATTGTAGCATAGAATCTTTGTCGGAAACGGATCCCAAAGTTCCAAATCATAAGCAGATTGATTGAATTGTCATAAATTCAATGTTTGATATATTTTATGTCTTGAACGATTCGGCTTTCGGCCTTTGTGAATCGGACTTTTATGATTCGGCATTTTCAGATTTTGGCATTTTGGGGTAGGGTAGAACATTTTCGGCCTTATGTGCTTCGGCCTTTTGTACTAGTCCCGTAATATCAGCCTAGTCCCTTCATTCGGCCTATGAACCAAATATCTCATAAATTCAGCACAAAACTATGTCTACACCGTGATGATCTCCGCATTTATAAGCAATTGAGATATTATTCTACGATTTACAGTTATACACTTTCATGAAATCCTGGAGAATGTCAGCGGTTTAGTGGAAAACCTGTAACTAGAAAATGAGAGGAAACATTATTAATTTCCATTTAATTCAAACTACCTTAATTGCTTATCTTGGCAGAAACGCGTGTTACGTCTGCAATGTACAGACTTTTTCAGTTTCGTGTACTAATACCAGTCGAGTATTAGTACACGAGACTGAAGAAGCCTGTGCATTATAGACGAAACACGTGTACCTGCCAAGATAAGCAATAAAGGTAGTTGAAATTAAATGGAAATTACTAATCTCTCTTATCATTTTCTAGTCACTTGTGATAGATTTTCGATTGCTTTAACTTTCACTAGTTAGGCTAAACAGATTGTCATCACTATTTGCAAATGACACAAATATGGCGAAATCGATCGCCAGAAGAGCTGATTCGGGCAAGTTCCTCATCCATCGTTCTCTTTGCTCAACACCTGGCCAGGTCCTTATGATCAGCAGGAATGGCAGGGAAGTGTGAAGAGAACAGAGAGTTCATGCTATCCGAGCAAAGGCTTATACCAAAGTGATAACAAGTTCGAATATCTGATTATCACTGTTTGATCACTAAACATGTTATCATTCAGGCTGAAGAAACAGCCAAAATGACAAAAGAGATAACAAGCTAATATTGGTTGGATATCACAATATCCATACCGTATCCATACCGTCAGATCCATACCGTAAGATGATCCTTGGCACATCTGCTCTCTTCCGGTTATACATGGTCCAGGTCTCGTACACTCGGGCTACTCTGGTAGCGAGGTCAACTATACTGTCAGCATTTATATCTTCGATCATCGTCATAAGCAACTCAGACTTCCACCGGTTCAACATAGTCCAGGTCTCGTGCAGTTGGGCTACTGTAGACCAACTATACAGTAAGAATTCACGACATCTTCGGTCGAAACTAGATTATAAATATTAACAATTAAGTAGTTTATAGCCGCACTTCCTTAACAGAGTAATTAAGCTCACTGGAAAGTGCATGTATTGTAACAAAATTTTGAAGAGATTGAAGGTTTTGTGCCTGTTGAAGAAGAGGCTTAAAAGGAGCTTCACTCCAACGGGTTATCCTTCACTAAGAGAAAATAATAATAATAAATAAAAAAAAAAACTCATTTTATTATCATTGAGTTCATTTTGATAACAAATTTTGTGATATGAACCAATTATCTGAGATAATTTCAAATCATGTTATCAACATGATATTAAATACATAAAATACTAACTGAAATAGTGTTTCTGGTGAAAAGCTCAATTTCATATCCATAACATGCTGTTAATAATATCCAGCATTCGTCAGCATGCTGGTTGTGTTCAGTAATGTTCGTCAAGGACTTATTAAATTGATAACAGATGACACCACTTTAGTTAATGTTGATAACTAAATTTGTTATGCAATAACAGGTGAGTTCAAAATGATATCTGAGATAACAAAACTTACTTATTTGATATCTGTTTATTATTTAACTTTGTTGGGGTGCCTTCATAGAAATCTGGAGTTGGAATTTGGATGGGATTGTGAGAAAGGCTTAGCTTGGCGAGAAAGCATTTGTATATTTGAAAGAATGTGAACAAGTCGTTGATAGTGACGAAGCTAAGAAAGTTAATGCGCTCCTTTGTTGTCCGCTTTTCTGGGCTGGAACACAGGCGTTTACTATTTTTACCCAGGGTGTAGTACAATTTCTTGCGTGAAAGATTATCTGTCGGTTGGGGCATGAGCACTAACTCTTGTTATGGTTATAGCGCCATTATTCGCTTTCTGAAAACGGTAGATCGCAGCAAGCCGTGCTTTGGAACTGACCTGTTTTGTTTTTGCTGCGTCGTTTTCGGGAGAAAACATCAAAAAAATATTCGTAATTCAACTTGAACAAACAGTGAAAACTAAAAGTTTCCGCTTGTTTTGTGTAAGACATAGTGAATGTAATCGATTCTCTCCCAAAAATGTATGAAGGTCTATAGTATATCCCTGTTTTTTTGTTTTGTTTTTTTGTGCTTCGCCTCGCATCCAGAGCAAGCGTTATATCAGCTTACTTTTGTTTACTAGTGCTATTAGTCTAGTGCCGCCCAGCCATAAATGATTAAATAAGACTGTTTTTCCGCTTTGTTGCGAGTGACTTGATGATTATAAGCAGTTTTGAAGTTGATATACAGTCGCCTTATAGCGGGAGTGTGGAGAGAGAAAAAGAAAAGAAACGCAGTGTAGAAAACGGCCATTTGCTGATCAGAAGCAATGAACGAAGTTAACGCGAATGCGCGCGTGTCTGTCTGACATTTAATTACACGTGGTGTACAGAGGGATGGCTGTGAAGTTTTTTTTCTTTTGTAGTAGAGTTATTGTGATTTTTTTAGTTTAATTTCTTCTCGAAAGTTTTTGCCCGAAGTACTTATTGTATATGTGATGTTCCATTCAAAAAGGATGTTGTGAAAATAATCGCCGAATAGCGGAGTGCTACTTCTGTAGAGACATAAATACATCCTTTAGCATCACAGGGAAGACGTCCAAATGAAGACTGAACATCAGCAACAAATTCCGGTGAGATCTATCTGATTATAACATACTTTGAACGATACTGCTAAATACGTGCCGTCCTCAAAACAATATGCTTTGATAATGGATGTGTATACACAATACTAGTATCCATTTTATTGTTGTACTGTGTTTATACCGGGCTTGTTGTAATTGAAAGTGACTTCGGAATTGACGTGACGGAATTCTGAAATGGAACACTGGAATCCAACTAGCTCTCAAGTTCCAACTCCCGGGCTAAAAATGTTTGTCGTATAAAACAGCGGTGCGTGTAACTGCAAACATGTTTCTTCCATAAAATCACTGCCGGACGCTGGGCGTTGGGTTGTACATACACACACTCGCTTTCTTAAAACAGAAAAGCAATAAAAAGCTCTTGTATAAGAGGAGAAATTGGAAACAAAGAAGAAAAAACAAAATCCCTATCGCATTTCAAAATGCAATGAACGGAAACGCGATAAAATACAAATATCAATAAAGAAATGAGAACTGTATTGTTTGGAACCGTTTCATAAAAAATAGAACCAGCTTACCAAGTTAATTTTCAGCTTGTGCCGGAGTCCCAATAGTAGATGGTCTGCTAGATAAGTGTTAACACAAGCTTGAATTTACCAATTCGGCTACAAAAGCACTAAATCTCAACGTCCAAATGGCACCCTTAAAACGCATCCGCAAATCCGCATCTTCGTGCTGGGCTGATTCAAGGAAAAGACCCCACCAATATATAGGTGTGGCAAACTTTAGAAATAATGTCTTTATGAACTTCAGATTCCTGCTGATTAGCTCAAACATTCTCTATAATATTAGAAGTACACTCAGTAGCAAAAAAAAGCCGAGCAAAATGTTGCTTCCAAAAAACGCGTTGTTCAACCTTCTGTAACTTTGTCAATTATCAATATATTTGGCTGAAATTTTGACAACATTATAACTAATGTTTCGACCTTATGTGACCAAAATTTTGTGTTGATGAAGTTTATAAGTTTGAAGTTATTATAACAGATGTGAAAAAATACATTTTTGGACATACCAATTTCAAAAATTCATATTTCTGTGAAAAATTTAGGTAGCATATTGAAAATTTCTCCATGGCTTAAAACAATATGGGCAAAATTTAAACTGTTTCCATCAAGTGGTTTGAACTACAGTTGGCGTCAAAGTTGACGCTCCAACATGAGTATTTCCCTTTTTCACCCGATATTTACCATGCTGAACTATCGGTGCAAAAACAAAGCCGAGGCGAATTCATCATATGACAACGCCTCGGCTTTTTTTGCACCGATATTCAACACCAAGGTTTTCCTAACATTTTCATTCATTGGAAGTGTATGAGTGAGAGGTTACATATTTTTAAAATGGTGCATCTCAACAAAATTATACTCAAAAATAAGAATTCAAAATACGGTGTAGTGGGAATTCAATTCTTTAAACTACAGAGTGGCCGATAGATCAGCAGTTAAAAACATTTAAGTGTATTTAAGTATATTTGTTTATTTGATCTTTAAAATTTTCCGTGGATTGTCAATAATGCAATGTTTAAATAAATGATACCAAAAAAAAACTTCTGAAGACTGAAACCTACACTGAAAATTATTTTTAGCTTATAGTACGAAATCAAAAGTAGAACTAACGAATCTATTCGTTGTTTTCTGCGACGAATCTGATTTGTACTTTTTATGAAGCTTCCTTCGTAATTAAGGGCACACGCGGAATTGCCAGCAGCACGAAGCATTTGTTAACATAAAAAGACTATTAGTGCATTGTACGAAAACAATGCAAAAAGCTACAAATATGTTGTTACAAATTAAAAAGAAGCGATTCTCTGGTGGTTGCATGGATTACTGACAGATCTGCTTTATCGACTCGGAATGTAATTGAAAAAAAAAGCGCAAGCACTTGGAGTTGCCTAATGTTTCGGACATGGAATTCGATCTTGTATATTTGGAAAGAGCTGTTACTGCATCCGTGGTTGATCCCACTAGGCCATGGTTACTCGTGAGAAGATGATACTTGAATAACGC
>JASCZW010020453.1:0-12238 GCA_034211315.2 Aedes japonicus | reverse complement strand
AATTTCGCGACAAAAATCGATAACTCGAAAATCATTAACTTTAGACAGATGGTGTCTTCGGGAGATTTAATTTTAAAATAAGATCTATCTTTGGTTTTGAGTTGTGACTAGGGTTGGTCCTTTAATGTTCATAATAAAAATTTCAACTTTTTATTCTTATGATTTAGAGGATTTTTGCTTCAACAGAATTGTAGATATTTTTAATTTTATGAAACTTTGCTCATATGATTTTAATTCTATCTCATCTACGTATCGTTTTATAACAGTTTTTCTAACTCTCCTTAGGACTTAAAAAAAAACAGTTTTTTTGCTGTGACTTTTTTATTTCAATTTGAATTTGAAAACTTTGCATAGATGAATTTTAAGGTATGAAATGACGCACATTTTGAAGATACAAGATAGTTGCTAGTTATTGTATTAGAAAAGTTGTAAGGGTTGATGTGTAAAAATATATACGTTTTTGCAAGATATCTTATTCCTTTATTTGCAAATATTTGCAAACACAGAGTACGTGAACTGAACGTACAAACTTTCATCTACAAGATCTATGTAAAATAGTTTGTCTTCTTCTGTCCCCTTTAGGGAAACAAATCTTTTTAAATTAGGTAGTTTTGCATTTTTTCTGCATAATTTTCGATCGCAGCATCAAAAATTATCTCCAAAGACCGTAACAACTCGAGTTTTTTTTTATGAAAATGTTTATATTTTTATATTAATCCATCTCCGTTAGTTTATTAACATTCATATCACAGACAAACAGACATAACACATCGAACATTTTTCACTACAAATCATGGTCACTAACACACCTGCGCCATCTGTTGAGCACACTGTGATGGATGATAAAGCTGAACAGATGGCAGTAGTTTGTTAACGTCAAACGAAGATTAAAATATGTTAACACAGACAAACATACATAACACTTGCAGTTTCTTCATCGATTACCCATTAAACGGTCAATTCAAATGTTTCTTAGTTGGTAATATCGCCACAGGTAGTACGGATAGCCGATTTTCGTTTGACGTTAACACACTACTGCCATCTGTTCAGCTTAATCATCCATCACAGTGTGCTCAACAGAAGGCGCAGGTTGTTAGTGACGATGATTTGTAGTGCCAAATGTTCGATATGTTATGTCTGTTTGTCTGTGATATATATTTTTATAAATGAACGGAGATAGATTGATATAAAAATATAAACATTTTCAAAAAAAAAACTAGCTTTGAAACGCTCTTTGATGATAATTGTTGATGCTGATAGAATATTATGCATAAAAAATGCAAAATTACCAATTTTAAAACTAGTACTTTCCTACAGGGGACAAAAGGGGACAAACTATTTTACATAGATCTTGTAGATGAAAGTTTGTACGTTCAGTTCACGTACTCTGTGTTTGCAAATATTTGTAAATATTGGAATAAGATATCTTGCAAAAACGTATTTTTTTACACTTCAACCCCTACAACTTTTTTAATACAATAACTAGCAACTATCTTGTATCTTCAAAATGTGCGTCATTTTATACCCTAGAAGTCATCTATGCAGAAATTTCAAATTCAAATTGAAATAAAAAAGTAACAGCAAAAAACTGTTTTTTTAAGTCCCACCCTAAGGAAAGTTAGAAAAACTGTTATAAAACGATACGTAGATGAGATAGAATTAAAAAAATATGAGCAAAGTTTCGTAAAATTAAAATATCTACAATTCTGTTGAAGCAAAAAATCCTCTAAATCATAATAATAAAAAGTTGAAATTTTTATTACGAACATTAAAGGACCACCCTAGTCACAACTCAAACCAAAAGATAGACCTTATTTTAAAAATTAAATCTCCCGAAGACACCATCTGTCTAAAGTTAATGGTTTTCGAGTTATCGATTTTTGTCGTGAAATTTGTCCATTCGGACCATAGTGCAACGAGGAGAAAAAATATAAAATTCTCATCAGATGTCAATGTTCTGTTGTTGATGTAGCTCCACACCGTTTTCCAGTTTCGTGTAAATCGTATAGTTATTTCAACAGGAGGCAACTGTTTAAATAAGTGATTGTAGATGAAATAGGCGGAGGTGTTATCGATAATCGGTTGCGGTAAGTTATCCAGGGTTGATTTAATAGTCTTAAGATGAATAAGATCCGGGGGGATATGTTGCATTTGCATATACCGGGCAAAAGAGGGGGCGACATACAGAATTTTTTGATATCGGTTGACTAACAGAGCGTTTGTTTTAAGATCCGGAGAATGTAGATCCAAACCTCCTTGTAATCGTGCTCGAAAAGTGTCGATCATCTTGACCCGTTGCGCAGGTACTTCATTCCATAAAAAGAATCCGAGTTGCTTGGTGAACTGTGCGATGCATTTGTTCGGCTTTGGAAGGATTGAAGGCATATACCATAGTTTGAAACATATAAAGGTGTTCAGAAAAATAACCTTTTGCTTTATATTCAACAAACGTGGACGGTTCATTCATTGCACACCATTTACATTACGGTTGACTTTTTCCCCATTATAAGAGACAGTATATTTTATATTGTTTTTGAAGTATACACCGAGAACTTTTTAACATCTTTCTTGATGAATCCATCCCAGTTTGTGAGCGGAATTCCTATATACATTGCTTCAGGTTACTTCATATTACGTTTTGCTCTAGCAGCGATGCCAAACCGATTAAAACAATCCAAGATTTGGGAGATTTTTGATGAACGATGTCGTCTGTATAAGGTATTACCTATTCTCCTGGACCATTCTGGACAAATCTCCACCAGAACGTCTTAAAGAAGCTGAATATATAGCACGAAAAGCAGCATACTGATGGGATCTCCTCGCCTGAGAGACTTTTAAATCGGGAAACTTTCACTAGTGCAGCCGTTGATTACTATTTTTGAAATGCGCTGTTACATCGGTCATAAGATTCACAAAACGATCGTTGGAGTCCAATCCTACGGAAAGTTGTTAGCAGATAACTATGGCTAACTCTATCAAAAACGTTGCTAAGGTCTCATGCTAGAACGATTCCTCGAGTACCTTCTATTTTGATAGTGCAATGTGATCTCTGATTGAACATGTTGCAATCAAACAATATTGAACGATCTCCGTTACTGCACTTCTGATGGGAAGAAAGCACGTCCATGGATATCGGCTCAAGTCGATGTTTCATCACTCTGCTGAATATTTTGTAGTCTACATTCAGAAGTGTGATAGGTCTGAGAGAATTCAGACAATTGTCTTCCCCTCTTTTTCTTACCAGCACGATTATTCCATCCTGCAAATCGTCTCTCACCAGTCCGTTTTTGATTTCGTTCATCACCCTGATAAATTCCCTTTTTATTATGTCCCAAGATTTCATGTGAGACCGTCTTGTGAGACCGTCTTTGCCAGATGATTTGATTGGTGACGATCCTTTTATAGCGGATAAAATTCGGTCTTCTGATATGTCATCCATGATTCGGTCATTTCCGTCGTGGTTGGCGTCCAGAGTCTTTCTTGGGTGAAACAGTTGATAATGGCTTCTTCCTCAAAAAGGTTTTGGTAATCCTTAAGAACATAGTGATTGATCTCCGCCGTCTGTCATCTGCTGCTGATTCACCTCCAAAGTTGTGATGTTGGTATCTCATCGCCTACTTTCTTGATCTGCAATTTGAAAAATGGATACATCCACTCCTCCCATAAAAGAAATGTTTGATCTTCTTCTCGATTCAATGAACTGTTTCTGTTTTTGCAGCATTATCGCTTTAATCTTATTAATTTCGATTTACAGTCGCGCTCTCGGTGTTGCTCGAACAGTCGATTCAGACAAGAAAAGTAAAAACCCATTGTATTGTTGAACGTTTGTATTGCTACAGAATTCTTCCAGTAAAAAAGAGATGCAATGTTTCCTTTTGTTTAGTTAGGATGACCATCAGTCAACCCACGAATCGTAGTTGCTCTTCTGACGTGTCCAGTAATCCCATTGAAACGCTTCAAAACATCCTTCAGATTCAAACTGTCACATAATATTATTGGCATCGGACTTATATTCGATACACCTGTTGCATCGCTTGCAACAATAACTGCATTGAAATCACCCAGTATTAATGTGTCTGTTGAATAATTCTGCAAATATTGAGGGACAGTGTGATTGAAAAAACCCTCGGGCTGATATGTTATTGATTCCGAAGGTGCATAAATAATTACAATTTTTATAATATTTTCATCATTTCCTATTTCGATGCATATGACCCTCGAATCTAAACTTCTATGTATTCGCCAAACATATATTCCGTTGAGAATTTCTATTGCTGTACCACGATTAGATTCATTCTCGTTCAATATCATTTTGTAGCCAGGGATTCTTAACGTTTGCATTAAAAAAATGGACAAAAATTGTCGATTTTCCAAGGGTTTACCTTCACTGACTAACAAAACTACCCATGCAGCATCAATCATATTAACCCATGAGACAGCAGACAAAATTTGACAGCTCTATCAGTCGAACTCTAACATGTGATGGTAAAAACAATGAAGCAGCTCCGTTCAGAAGTGTGCGCGATCAAAGAAAGGCACCCCGCCGCGTCGAAAACTTTGTGGACGCCGGATACACCCGTCCCGGCATCTCCAACATCTTGGCACTATTATACATCAATCAGAGCATCGAAAGAAAGCCCGGTTCCGGACGGCCGACGACCCTGAGCGACAAGAAGCTCCAAAGGATGCTGAAAAAGAAGAACGAGGGAAAAGTGGCTACATCGCTGCGTGGCTGACAATCAGCGAGAAGGGGGTTTATAAGCCGCTCCTCTTTCACTCCAGACTGGCTGTGAACGCGGAAATTTATAGAACGAAACGCCTGACGGAAGTTTCGTCGTTCATCAAGAAATACCATAAGAGCAAAGACACGGTGTTCTGGCCGGATTCCAAGTCAGCGAACCCACCCAAAGCCCCCCGATGTCATCCCATCTAGAATTTCTAGGCCAACCAGAAGCGTAAGATCTACTCCAAAAATGTTGTCGCGAAAACTGAGGAGGAATTGATAAATAAAACGATGAAAGAACTCAAAAACATGCCTACACGCATGTTTTCGTTCACCATGGCGAATATTTAGTTTAACTTCCGGAAGTCCGCTTGCAATGTTGTAGATTTTTTTTTCAAGTAAGCTTAAATAATTACCTTCCATGGAAAATTTATCAAAAGCAGTAATCTGTCTTAGGTTTTTTTATCACCATCCCAAAAAAGTCATTTTTTTTTACTGCAAACGTTATACAATCACCAACTACCTCTTGTAAAGCTACTACGTCTATATTTAGTGTGTAAACAAAAGTCCACATAGCGTCGATTTTGGTTGTATTGCTTATGCCGTTCAGGTTTATTGTTGCAAATGTGTAGTATGTGTGTAATCTAGTTATTTCTGCCATTGTTAGGTTGTTTACTTGCCGTCGTTTTTGCTCTTCGATGACTGTGGTGGTCTCGTTTTGTCCAGTATCTCGTCGTGTGAAATTTCTATTGTGCTCTTCTCATGTCTGGAGAGAGAATTTGATCTGCTGTTGGTCGGTGTGATTCGTGAACGGTTACTCACGACGTTGCTCTTCATCTCATTGATCTTTGTTGGCTTGGGTAGTTGCTGCGTAATCTGCTCAGTCGTAAATTTCGTAGCCGCAGTTGTAGTCTTTACCGCTTTCTCTCGCGATTCCGTGCCAAAGGGTGAAACCGGACGTTTGAGTTGGTTCTCTGATTGCTGCTGTGTTGTGTTGTATTGGATCAAAGATTGTGTTTGTTGTGGTATTGCTTTATCTGCAACTGACTCTGGTGGTTCCTGTGTCGAATTAGTTAGCAATCTGGAGTATAGCGATGAAGTTTCGTTTTGTTGGGATAATTTTTACTCGATTCTCCATGCAGCTGGCTCCGAAACGTACCTCCTGGCTACAGTGTCTACAGGTCTGGATTTGGTTAGTGCAGGTGCAGTGGCTGCTGTACACTTTGATGTTGACAAATGATGGAATCGGTGTTTTCATATAGATGCTGATAATCTCCCTTATTTATTTATTTATTTATTTATTACTGATTCGTTAACAGATAAAAATGCTTATCCCAATAACAATAAGCTAAAGTTACATTACATACAACAATTAACACATACATCTTTGGAAACAACGCCTATTAACCTCACAGGATACATTAAAATTAAACACGTTATAATAGCTGTTGAAGACACGAGCCATGCTTAGCACAGGTTCGTGTTTGCCGTAGTTGGTCCTTGAGTGCCGGTTAATGAAGAATGATTGTAAACGTAGGTTTGTCGTCGAGTGTTGATGTTCAAGAGACTAAGTAAAGTGGAACAGTCGATGTTTCCCCGAAGAAGGTCACCAACGAAACACGCTTTGGCCACCATACGCCTCCCTTCCAACAACTTTAGCTTAATGAGCTTACACCGGCTTTCGTAGCTTGGCAATCTGTGAGGGTCTTGCCAACGAAGATGTCGCAAAGCAAGGCGTATAAACTTCCGCTGAACGGTTTCGATCCTCTGGACTGCATTTTGGTAGAAAGGGGACCAAACGACAGCACAGTACTCCAAAAAAAAAAGGACGAACCAAAGAGCAGTATAGTGCCTTCAGACAATAAACGTCTTTGAAGTTTTTTGCGAAGCGGAAGATGAATCCTAGCTGCGATGAGGCTTTAGAAACAATATAGGCAATGTGGTTCTCGAATGACAGTTTGGAGTCGAGCATTACTCCCAGATCCTTGACTGTTGTTTCACGTTTCAAGCGCGTTCCTCGAAGGATGTAGTCGTGGAGATACATCGCACGTTTTCGGCCAAAGGAGATAGCCGAGCATTTGGATACATTTAAGGACATTCTGTTGATCCGGCACCAGTCGTCGAACACTTGTAGTTCCTGCTGAAGAAAGTGGGCGTCTTCTGGACATTTTATGACGTAGTACAGTTTTAGGTCGTCCGCGTAGGATAATTTCAGGCATCTGAGGACCAAGTTCACGTCGTTCATATATAACAGGAAAAGGAATGGGCCAAGGTGGCTGCCTTGCGGAACGCCGGATGTTACTGAAAAGCTGGACGAGGCATAATCTGAAATCTTCACAGACATAGTTCTACCAGTCAGGTATGAGCGGAGCCAGTTCAACAATTGATCGTGAACCCCCATTTTGTCGTATTTGGAAATTGCAATCTGATGGTTCATTTTATCAAAGGCCGCAGAGAGATCTGTGTATATGGCGTCTACTTGATGACCGCGTTCCATTTCACGGATGATGAACGATGTAAATACGGTAAGGTTGGTCGCCGTTGAGCGCTTGGGCATAAAACCGTGTTGGTCAGAAGAAATAGTCTGTGAATAGTCATGGAGTTGGATTTATATTCTACGATCCATTCTTCTGGCATGTTCGGCGGCAGATGATGTACCTTAACGTCGGTACCTCCATCCTCGACCTAGTGCCTCATGCGGTGAGTAGTGCCATTGTTGTTAATAATGAATTTGTCGTCGAATTCCTCTACTACCTCTTGTACCGTCGCCTGCGTCCGTAGTTCCACAAAAACTTTGACTTAGATCCCATCGATTTGAATAGCCACAACTTTCACCGGTGTTAGGTTCAGGTTTTTGCAATAAATCTAAAGATGCTCTCATCCATCAACTTGCGTATTCCACGGATATCGAAGAAATTTGTTTCCTCAACGAGTCCATTTTTCGCGGTTGGGGGCTTGGTCCTAGGAGCAAGCTTTAAACCCCTCTCGCTTGTCGTAGTAATACGACTTTTCGATTAACAATAACGATCGCGTCGACTTACGTCTGTTCAGCTCAAATGCTCAGCGATAACTTTTATTGGGATAATGGAGAAAAATCCATCGGTGGTCATAGGACTTGAATATGCAGATTGCGCAAGTTTAGAACGAGAGCAGTTAAACGATGTGGGGAAGGATATTACCATCACTTTAAACTGTGTTGGTCCACCACTAATAAAACACCGAAGTTGCAAAAGGTTCGTCTTGGAGATAGAAAGATATAACTTTACTGATCGTTCATTTCAGGTATGGAGTGACCTGAAACTCAAAGTTAAACAGAAACTGCAGCACAATAAAAAAAACACTGCAATGCCACTAGAGCAGACCCAAATCGACTACCAATCTTATCGACCTACGAGGTGGCAGTTCTTAACTTGCTTTCTCTAGATAAGACAACTGGATCATGGAGGTAATCAAAAATTATTCACCCTATAGTTATTTTACGGAAACATGTTTTTGAACAAATAGGTCCATCTTTTGGGCTTGCCTTACAGTCATCTCCGACGCCACCTTCAACTGACAACAAAGACTGGTCAGTTTCGGAGAATAAAGCTGATATTGTAATGAATGGAGCTGAAGCTACGGTGCCTCCATTTGTAACTTCTGTAATATCAAGTCGTCATACACAAAATAATTACAGACAGAAGCTTCTCGAGGAACAAACTTCTTACATGAAGGAGCTGATGGAGAACAGCCGTGATAACTTGCGACTTGAACGAGAAGCTGCAAGAAGAGAAGCTTCCGTTGAAGATAGAATAGATAGGAAGAACTGAGAAGCAAAGAGCAGATGAGTTGAAGTTTAAGCTTCAAATTTTGGAGAACAAAAAGATGAAGCTAGAAACAACCCGCTCGATCACTGAAATATAGAGTTTCGATTCTGCTAATGTTACCTTATTTGAGAAAGATACATGTGTTACTTCAATTTTTAATTTTAAGTTACAAACAAATTCTATAAATCCCTCTGATATCTTGGAAATCATAAGAACCCGACCAGAAGCGTATAATACAAACATAACAACACTATAACAAACCTTTTTAAGACTAACTGAATATGATATAAGATTTGTTAAAGAAATTTTCGTCTGCATAATTGTATAACATATTTATAACAAATTAAGATATAACGCCCTGGGAGACACAATCTTCGTAAAGGAAATAAATTAATGCTAACACTAGCTGATATGATTTTGCTTCATCGTTACAAAACTGTTACAAAGTTTGTTTTGTTTTTGTTATATCTGTATCATAGTTTGCTATAATTTTGTTACCTCTTGAGGATTTTTTGTTACAATTTCTGTTATTTTAACAACATCCGCGATCTGCAATCTAACAACCACTATTAAAAAAACAGCGTAGCTGAATAACAACACCTGAAATAATTTTGTTGTTTCCTTCTGGTCGAGAAGTGATGGATATTTTCTGGGGGCTTCCCTTAGCTCAATCAGCAAAAGTGCAGCTACAAAGCAACACCATGCTGGAGGTGGCTGGCTTCAATTCCCAGTCTAATCCAGAAATGTTTCGTTATGAAAATTGTCTCGGCTCCCTGGGCATAGGGTATGATTGCAACACAGCCATAATAATGCTAATGCAACAATGGTTCCTGACATCGAAAGCTCCCAATTAACAACTGTGGAAGTGCATTTAGAACACTGAGTTGAGAGCAAGCAATAAGCCAATTGTAAAAGCAATAAACTTGAAACGCTTAAAAAGAAAGATGCGTATTTTCCATTGGTCTCTGCTACCGTCAGATTATTACTAAATTTGACCTAAACTGGAAGGTCTTTATTTTCATGACTAACTTCTTATAGTTTCGATTAAAATGTGATTGGTGGTTGATCGATTTACACGTCAACTCATCTATACTGCAAATTATCCTTCAGTTTTGATTTTGAGGTTCTATTTGATCAACAGGAAGATTTACGGTGTCACGGATAACTTATGAATTGGTAAAACTTAACAAAACGACAACCCATTAGAAAGCACTTTAATACGTTGTTTTACAGTATTATTGATACTTCAACGCAGATATTCTTGACTAAACAGGATCAACCAGGTCAAAATATTAATTCGTATACGGCTAAGTAATAGCAATAATAAAAATATTACCGAAATTGGTCCGCTGTCGAAGAGATATTGCTCTCTATGATGGATGAGCTAATCATTTTGTTAATCATTTTGTAATTGAGATTCTGTTGTGCTGAAGCAATTCTTCGTTACAAGTTATTCCGTTTTACAAAATCCTTTATGCAAACAAATGTCAAGAACCTGTCATATGAATCTCAGCCAAGGAGCACACTGAAATGTTTGAGTACAACGCACAAGCTTTGAAAGTAATAAAAAAAAACCTTAAAATTACGTCCAGTTTTACTTTAAATAAGAACAGTTCTTTTAATAAGTTCAAAATACGTATTGGATACAGTTTAAATGCTTTGCGCGCCATTAAACACATAAAGATTTGTTTTGAGTGGCATAAGGTACTGGTTGCTTACTTTTTGGTACACCTTTACTTCAAAGTACAATAAAATACACAAAAGATACTCAAAATACTTTTCAAATACTTTTAAATACTTTCAACATACATAACTACGTTTGAATTACATTTGAATACCTAGAGTACAATAAAGTATACAAAAATCACATTTTGATATTTACCACTGAATAAACTTTGATTTCAATTATGTAATTTTAGTATTATTATATACATGTTTATAACAATACAACAACCAATAAAGGACAATTTGTTTACATTTGAGAACTTCAATACTTCTAAGTAGATACATACTGATCGCTTTAAAGTTTGTAGTACACTTATTAACAATGACCAAATATTTGTTATTGGCAGTTAGAAAGCTGACAGGAATCTATAATGTCTGCCAGCTGTCCATCTGTCCATGACAAATATGTGGTCAATGTACAACTTATTTACATCAAACTTAAGTACACTGAGAAAATCTTGCAGTAAAAACTACCATTTTACCCAACTATGCCTATTGTAAAAAATACCCTGAAATTCCTGAAACTGTTTAGTAGTTTATTAAATCTAGTCGCGGTGAATGGCTGACGGCAAGGTACTTACTGCAGAACTTTCATAAAGTTCTCTGCAGAACTTGTGTAAAGTTCTCTATAGAACATTCATGAAGTTCTCTGCAGAACTTCCTTGAAGTTTTTTGAAGAACTTCCATGAAGTTCTCTGCATAACTTCCATGAAGTTCTCTGAAGAAGTCTCCTGAAGTTCTCCCCGAGTAACACATCTTCATGATTTAATGTTGAGTTAGCTTCTATATAACAAAATCTAGTAATATAAAAGTATTTTCAACCGTTATAAAACTCGTGTGTTGCTTGGGTCATCAGAACTTCCTTAAAGTACTCTTAAGAACTTCCATGACGTTTTCTGCAGAACTTCCCTGGAGATCTACATAAAATTTCCCTGAAGTTATCTGGAGAACAGCTAGTTCTCTGAAAAAATTTCCTCAAGTTCTCTGCGAAACTACCCTGAAGTTTTCTGCAGACCTCCTATAAAGTTCTTTAAAGAACTTCCCTGGAGTTAGCTGAATAATTTCCATAAAGTTCTCTGCAGAACTTCCCCGAGTTTTCTGCAGAATTTCCACAAAGTTCTCTGCAAAACTTCCCTGAAGTTTTCTATAGACCTTCCCTTGAAATTGTCTGCGAATTTCTTTGAGGTTCCCAGAAGAAATTCCATGAAGTTCTCTCGACGAAACTTCCTGAAGTTCTCTGCAGAACTTCCCTGGAGTTCTCTGCAGAACTCTTTTAAAGTTCTCTTCAGAACTGCCCTGAAGATCTCTGCAGAACTTCTCTAAAGTTCTCTGCAGAACTTTCATAAACTTCTCTGCAGAAGCCCCTCGGAATTTCTCTCTTGCAGAACTTTCTATAAACTTCTATGCAGAATTTCCCAGTAGTTTTTGAAGAATTTCCTAAGGTTCTTTGAAGAATTTCCCTGAAGTTCTCAGCGAAACTATCCTGAAGTTCACTGTAGAATATTCTTGAAGTTCTCTGCAGAACTCTCTTGAAGTTCTCTATAGACCTTCCTTGAAGTTGTTTTCAGAATTTCCCTGATGTTTTCTGAAGAATATCCTTCAAGTTCTTTGTTCTCTAAGACTTTCCTGAAGTTCTTTGCAGAACATCCCTAAAGTTCTCTGAAAAACTTCCCTGAAATTCTCTAAAAAACTTCGATGAAGTTTTTTGAAGAATTTCCATAATGTTCTCTGAAGAACTTCCATGAAGTTCTCTGAAGAACTTCAATGAAGTTTTCTGAAGAATTTCCCTGATATTCTCTGAAGAATTTGCATGAAGTTCTCTGCAGAATTTTCATGAAGTTCTCTGAAAAATTCCTCTGAAGTTCTGTGCAGAACTTCCTTAAAGTTCTGTGAAGAACTTCCATGGCGTTCTCTGCAGAACTTCCTTGGAGTTCTGCACATAATGTTCTGGAAGTTCTCTGAGAACCTCTTAAAGTTCTCTAAC
>JASCZW010020452.1:0-12242 GCA_034211315.2 Aedes japonicus | reverse complement strand
GATGTTTATTCGAGAAATATCCATAAAATTCGAAGGGTCTTTTTAGGTTCATTTTTCAGATGGTACTGATATTTTAAGCAGCGAAGGTTGGTAGGTGGTGATTATGGGTTGTTGTACATTTGGTTGTCGGTCTGTTTTGCCCTAGTAATTAATTGACTCATGCCTGTTCCTGAAGTGTCAAATTAACTTAGTTTTGAGGGTTTCTATCAAGTTTCTTGATGATCTCTTCTAAAAGAAAAGAAGGCGGAAATCCATTACACTTATCAGTTATTATACTTTGGGTCATTTATGAAAAGAACTGTGTCACTTACTTTTCCATCGTTGAGCGTTCAGCTGCGTGGCCCATATCTGTTTCAGCTGCTCTGAAAAAATCTCATGTAATTTGCCAGAAAGTTCATTAGATTTGCTAATATTATTTTTTTAACTTTTCATCTTACATATTTCGTTCAGTCTACGGGCGTAAATTAGGTCCTTTCACTTAGCCAATCGGTTGATTTCGTCTGTCTAAGAACTTCCGCAAAGGAAAATTTCTCGACGTCCCGGGCAGGAGTATGGTTTGCCATTTCATTTCCGATACAGCCGCGATTATTTCATGATACTGACTGCGTTTTCGTGGATTTTCGTCGTCAACGACGCAGAATCCTGCTGGCAGAGTATTTTCGGTTGACAAATAACGTGATCACGATTGCAGGCCTTCGTCTCCAGTGCCTAAATACATTTAATGGACGTTGATTGAGCTGCAGCGAGCTAGAGGCACGAAGGAGTATTCATCTAATGCTGGTAGAGGAGTTCGGCTCAAAGACCGATTTAATTACATACTCCGCTGCTCTGTCAGTCACAATTCTCGGTCTTCTCCCATTCGCTCTTCAGAGCCAGCTTACAATTATTTCCTGATTCAATGACATGTATTAGGCCTTCGATTACAACTTCGCCTTAATCTTCCCATTATTCGAGTATAGCCTGAAGGGTGAGCGGCTACAGCTGTATCATCACACTGCAATGGTCTGTCATGTCCAGCATCAAACCATAGCGAATATTATTCCATGACTATCGCATGCAATCACATTAAAATGCTGAATATAGCCCGACTATCTCGAACTTCCTGCAAACACAAATGGGGGTATCACTGAGATAAATTTATCCACTTCCAGTCTTCACTACATGATCTGCCAAAACAATCTGTGCCAGATATTCAATTTGCAACTGGCCATTTGTACGTGACAAAATCACAGCCGAAAAAGGTATGTTCTCGCAGCCTATTCTCCGCCACCTATTCGATGGTCTTTCCTTTGAGCAAAAATCTCGTTCTTTGCTGCGGATCTGGGCTAACTTTAGGAATGTTATTTACAGCGTGTTACGTCTCCTAACTTAGATTAGGTTCACACGTTCATATTCAGCTTCACATAAATATGACTGAGAAGCTCAGTATTACCAATACTTCTTCACATAAATTGGGCTGTAGTAGTCATCTGTCACATGGTCCATGAGTATCTGTCGTGTTGCATTGTACAAAAATCCACTTCATTCATAACACCGGCTATTACCAAATCATCTTATTGAATGTCTGCTAGGTCAATACAGTAAATAGTCTCTTCGAATCACCATGTCATCACGATAGTTCTGAATATTCTCAAAACTCCATGCTAGTTTGCTCGAAAATGTCTGCTCTTTCAACGAGCCATCGGTCGAAGCTATCTCTTTATAACCTTAATTTTACGTAGAACACACGCTCTAGACTTGATTCACGAGGGTGTCGAGTTTCACCTGTACAGTCGGGTCTGTCGAGAAAGTACGTCTTCCATGACTCATGGGCTAAATCGGTCGATCTTCAGCCGGACAAATGCTCGAGCTGACATCGTACACCAAACGTTGATGTGATTATACGCTGAAAATGACATCCAGCGTACCATCATGGCACGGTAGGTTAATATCTCAGAGGGATGATAAGATCATCATATCGCATTTTCACTAAACTTCATCCGTGTTTGACAATGCCGATCTGCAAAGAGTTGCATCCACATATTGATGATGTAAACTGAAGGAACTGTTCCTTCATATACTAAATACTTAAAATGGCACGAAATAGGTTCATGAAGACAAATGGAATCTATGCGTCAAAGTGGATCCACTGCCCCAGATGGTCCTGCTCGATGATTTCCACGAGATTTAGCCCGCCAGGCTCATCGATTAGCCTGTGTCGGGGTTCTCCTCTAATAGTTTGTAATTCCGATGAGATGAAATTGATTTATTGATTTGGTTACCATGTTGATTAGGGGATCATTATAAAGACAGGCCCAGCTCATTGTCTGAAGGCCTAGAATTTGATGAACTATCAGTCATTTCACTAGTGACACGTGCAAGTTGCATTTGGATTTGACAGTTCATTGCAATTAAAGGCTGTAACATGTGCACATTACAAAACAGTCGCAAAACAAAGAATCTTAATATACGCTTGATGGATGCAAATGGCGAAAGGCCCCGCATGAAATGGGGTTCCAAACTGATAAATGCAGAAAAAAAGTAGACTGATACCCAGACATGTCATAGTAAAGCGCAAATTCATGCAAGATATTTCATGGTCTATTAATCTGTCTACAAAATCGATATATTTGCTTGAAAATCATTTTATACAATTAATATTATACTAAATACGTAGCTATTGACACAATTTATTGATGCTGCATCAGAAATCAGATTGCTAAATGAAAGTCACACTGGTTTTAGCAAAACTTAACTATAAAGGAGCAAATTGTAGAATTCAAGACAACAAACAGAAAGGCAGAAATCCATAGAAACAATGTCTCTAGCAACGCTACACAGTAGGCACGTACGGCTTATGTGTAGAGTAGCATCAATCTATTCAGGTCACACACAAGGTAATACTGGAGGCTAGCGACCCACTCTTCAATTTGTTGCAAATTCTCCACATTCAGGATTTCGTGTTGGAACACTACTTAGTGTCATTATAGTTTGATTTTGTTATATATCATGAGCATCATTGCAGAACATAATTAAGAAGAGGTAAAGTGTTGCAAGAAGGTGATAAATTCTAATGAAAGATTTTGTTCCAAAATGGAATTGCAAAGACGATAAATGGAAACATCAGTAGCAGTATACGCTCCCATTACATTACGTGTTTGTCTATAGACTTACTACAAGCACTTTTATCTGTTTTCTGAAACGTTAATTTTACTTTCTATCTCATTACCTTACGATCAAATCCAGTCAATACAGCAACAGATTCCAACTAATGAATATACGTATAGAGTCAGAGAAAGATTGCAATTATTCGTAAACACAATATTGTAACTGAAATAGATTGCAGGCTTTTGAGACAATTGCATTACAAAATAACAAGTACATAATCTAATAGTAAGGCACCGTTTGATCTAGTGTTTTCGATGCCTTCATCATATGTGCTTAAAATATATTCATCTATTTTCGTTTGTCGTGAAATCCGTATTTACAGAAAAGAAAATACGGCCGAAGTTAAAATGAGTACGTTTACAGTCCAAGTCGTGCTCTGCGTTACATTAGAATTGATTTTTAATTAGGCTGAGAAATACAAAATTATTTTCCTATTTCAGTTAAAAACAAAGCAAAATCGTACTTCGATATTGAGCAAGATTAAAATATATATTTAAAGTGTTTATTCGTGTCAACTGCACTTTCTTTGATTGAAAATAGAAGTAAAATGTTAATTATCGTAGCGAGACTCCGATTCTGATACAAGGAACACGACTAGAGAAATGGAATCACAGGTGGATGTTGGGAATGCAGCGGTAAATAAATTATTATGATTAACTAGGTTCTCGGGTATTGTATTATTTGTTGTGTTCTCCTGAGATCCCACTTATGGCCTGGGTCATTGATGAAGTGGCTACAGGGCCCATCTCAGTTAGTGTCTCCAGATTCACGTTTGTGTCACGCGCTCTACTTTATCTTGCTGATTATGCAGCTCTCAATATTTCTATGTCAGCTATCTGGGATAATAGTGGGTGTCCACAGTTAAACTGCATCACTTAAGCTCCAGTCACACCGGTTGGAGATTCGGTGAAACAATACAAGGCGTAACTTGCCTAGGCATTTGATTTCACGTATTTCATTGCTCCGGTTGAACTTCTTCATACATGCTACAAGACGAATTTACACTGCTTGAAACTGACATTTTCGTTTCAGTTTGTAGTGACAACTTTAGGATGCAATGAAGCTCGTCCTCATATTATAACCTAATATATTTCATTATACGTAATTCTGAGATTTTGGGATTACCATGCTATCGAAATTGACACTCATTTAGCATTCATTCATATACTTGACTAAATTCATAGTTGGAAATGAATTGAATGAATGATTCGACAGTTTTACGGCATACCATTTTGGTCATATTATATCTGAACGGAATATTAGTTTGCTTGCTAGCAGTAATCACTGTGATTCGAAGAGCTGGGATGGCACACGATGGCCGACTAGAGTCTGTCCACATTGGTTTCGCTGACGATGTTGATATCGTAGCACGTAATTTGATGGTGGATTGGCACAGATGGAAATTTGATCTGGATCTTTGAACTCCCTTTGATCCATCTTCACACACAAGAATGAAATGACGCAGGCACAGGCGGGCACACACAACATCTTCAACCGCAGATCATCTTCTTCTTCATGCTTTCGTTGGTGTCGTTATCGGCGGTCACCAATGAGCCCAGATACACGAATTCGTCTACTACCTCGATTCCATCAGGCTAACATTGTCTTCTCGTGAGCCTCTTCCCTTCATGTATTTTGTTTTCAACGCATTAATCACAAGCCCAATCCTACCAGCTTCAGCCTTAAGTCTGATGTACGTTTCCGCCATCGTCTTAAAGTTACGTGCTACGATATCAACGTCGTCGGCGAAGCCAAATAGTTGGACAGACTTCCTGAAGATCGTGCCACTCGTGTCTATCCCAGCTCTTCGAATCACAGTGGTTGCTGCCTTTAAACGCAAACCCAACTGTTCCGTTCGGGATGTCGTGAAAAAGTTGCACTTGACCAAAATATTGTGCAGAAAGCCAAGAAACGAGTCGGGCTCCGTTCATTCAAAGTTCAGAAAGCTCGAAACCGCAATGAAAAACAGAATAGGACAGCTAGAACAAATTCCCGGCAACCAGTATGTGACTGCGAAAGACAAGTTCGATGTTCCAGAGTCTCTTAGGAAACAGCAAGTGTCAAAGTTCCCCTAGAAATTCATGATTTGGCATAGCATTTGTTCGTACGGTAAACGGAGCAAGCCTTTCGTGACAACTTCAACTGTAAATGGTCAAGTATACATGAATGAATGCCCAAATGGTGTCAATTTCGTGCCGAAAGATCTTAATCCCCCAAAATCTCCAGAATTGCGGCCAATTGAAATATATTGGGTTATAATGAGGAACGAACTTCGTACGCATCCTAAAGTTGTCACTACAGAACGTTGAAGTCGTGGTTGAAAGCGAAAAAAATGTCGGTTCAAGCGTTGTACCAAATCTTATGCGTGGTATTGAGAAGAAAGTTCGGGCTTTCGGATTTGGTAAAGAAATACAGTGAAATAAAAATACCTAAACAAGGATTACACCTTGTATTTGATTTCCTGAATGTTTCATGACAACCGGTTGAGAGACTTGTTTTTGAGGACGAGCTTAAAGTGATGCAATTTAACTGTGGACACCCTTTAGTTATCCCAAATAGCGACATAAAAGTAATGAAAACTGCATAATCGGCAAGATAAAGAAAGTAGGAAAGTAGCGTGACAAACTGTGTCTGAACACTGCTTGAGTTAATTTCTTAACCACTTCATCGGTAAATCGGCCAAACCGCAAATTGGGATGCAGGAGGATTTTTCTTTCGTAATACAATACCCGAGAAACCTAGTTAATCATAATAATTTATTTACCGCTTTACATTCCCAACGGCCACCACACCGCATTGTATTTGATTCATTTCTCTGAATAGATGATCTGCGCAGCATATCAGAATCGGGTCTCGCTTGCGATAATTAACATTTTTACTTCTATTTTCAATCAAAAGTTGCAGTTGTTTTTTTTACTTGCTGAATGTAACGCACAAATATATATTTTAATCTTGCTCAATGTCAACAATAAAGTACGATTTTGCTTTGTTTTTAGTTTGACTAAACCTAGAAATGGGAAATAATTTTGTATTGTTTTCTCAACTCTAATTAAAAAAAAAATCAATTCTAATTAGCAACGCAAGAACACGACTTGGACTGTAAAGCTTATTTTCGTTTAAACTTCGAGCGTATTTTCTTTCTGTATGAAAAATACGGTTCGACCTAAACGAGAATATGGGTGAATATATTTTAAGCACATATATTCGAAGGCATCAGCCTTTTGGATCAAACGGTTGCGCTTACCGGTAGATTATGTACTTGTTTTGTATCTGAGTTGTCTCAAAAATATAATCTATTTCAGTTTACAATATTGTGTTTACGAATGAGTTTATAATCTTTCTCTGTTTCTATACGTATATTCATTGGTTGGAATCTGTTTGCTGTATTGACTGGACTTGATCGTTAGGTGAATGAGATATAGAAAAGTAAAATTAACGTTTCAGAAAACAATGGATAAAAGTTAACTGATAATTAAGTCTATAGACAAACACAGTAATAATAATGGGAGCGTATACTGCTACTGATGTTTCCCATTTATCGTCTTTGCAATTCCGTTTATGAACAAAAATCTTTCATTAAATTTATCACAGAGAATTTACTTTAACACTTTTATATATTTCTTAATTACATGTTCACCTACCCGTGATACTCATGATACTAATAAAAATAAACTTTATAACCATACTAAGTAGTGTTCTTACGGAAATGGTATATCTGAATGTGGAGAAGGTTGCAGCAAATTCGAAAGAGTGGGTCGCTAGCCTCAGGGTCATAAGTTCGGTTACCTTGGCGGTGAAATTGATAGAGGTGAGGTATAGTAGATTGATGCTTGTTTGCTTCCTACACATAAAGCCGTACATTTACTGATATGTACAGCGTTCTGCTTAGGGGACACATTGTTTCTATAGTTTCTACTTTCTGTTTGTTTAAATAGCTGAGATTTGTTTTTCATTTCTTTGTATACAATTTATACTCACTATGGTTAAGTTTTGCTAAAACCGGGTAGAAAAATGACTTTTTTTCATTTAAGCATCTGATTTCGTGCAACATCAATAAATTGTGTCAATAGCTGCTAGTGTCTCTTAATTGTATAAAATGATTTTCAAGCTAAGTATATCGGTTTTGTAAGGTAGATTGTAAGACCATAATATGCTTTTACATGTAGATTTCTGCGCTTTACTGATGTTTGCTATTGTCTTATGTCTAGGTCGGCAAGGACATCCAGTTGTCTACTTTTTCTACTGCATTTAATTATGTGTATCGGATTTGGTTATTTCATGCAGAACAGTCCACCCTTTCACCATTTGCGCATCCATCAAGCATGCTGTTAAAAGATTCTTTGTTTTGCGACTGTTTGCTTAATGTTACTTATGTTACAACCTTTGAAATTGCAATAATTTGTCAAATCAAATGCAACTTTGCACGTGTCACCTAGTGAAATATTTGTCGTTCTACCATCAAGAGAGATTCTGTTGCTTCGAGATAATGAGAATGAGATTTGCTCTTGCTAATGATGCCCCCTAGTGGCATGGGGCAGCGAATCAGTCTCATCAATTTCATCTCATCGAGATTGCAAACTGTTAGAGGAGAACCCCGACTGCAGGCTAGTCATTGAGCCCTTGTAATTGGCGGAGCTAAGAATCTCGTGGAAATACATCAATTGAGCAGGACCATCGCAGGACGGTGGACACATCCACTGCAACACGTAGGTTCCGGCAGTGGCCATTTCATGAGAACCCTATTTAAAATTACCATTTTAAGTATTTAGTATATGAGAAATTTGTTATGTAGTACTGACCTGTACACCCTCCTTCGGTTTACATCTAATCTTTTCATCAAGTCTAGTGTAGTGAATACCTTCTTGCAGATCGGCGTTGTCAAACACGGATGAGAACGAATCTGAAAAATGCATTTAAGGTCCCATGTTAGACTTTATCATCCCTCCTGAACCAAATATTAACCTACCATTGAAACTCTGCTCCAACTCCTTATCGGTCTGGTACAGCGCAAACAAGATGTCATTTTTCAGCACATCAATGTCCCACGTCAACACAGACTTGGGATCGTTGTTTTTGATAATCAGCTCGAACATTTGTCCCGGCTTGAGATCGACCGATTTGTACAACCCATGGTGCTCATGGAGGTGCGGAACACCGTTGCTTTCCTCGACGGATTCCGATTTGTACAGGTGCTTCGGTATATGACCACCCTCGTGGATCAGAGTCTAGAAGCAAATATTGTTCTACATTAAAATTAAGGTTAACAAAAAGTGCTTCAACCGATGCTCGTTGAAAAAAGAAAAGAAACAGGCTTTATTTTCGAAAACAAACTAAGCATAGGTTTTGAAAGTGGTAAGTTCTGCAGACTATCGTGTTATATTTGGATGAATGGGTTGGTTGGTGAATTGATTCGAAGGACCTTTACTGTTATTATTTGCCGAGATGACCGAATAAGGTGATTTAATTCGCTACGAGCTAGCCAATACAGTTGTTATGAATGAAGCAAGCAGTGGCAAGAATGCGTTTTTTTGTACAATACCTTTGACATAGATACTCATGGACCATGAATTTAACATTGCACAACTTTGACAGATGACCCTACTACAGCCCAATTTATGTGAAGGGTGAAGGAAATTCATGATTGAGTTGGTAGCGGGAAACTATGGCTATATAGAGTCATATTTTAATTACAGGCTGTAATGAAGCTGGTGTAGTTTTTCGTGTGTTCGAAATCCTAGGGTTTTTAGGGAACGTAGCACGTAGCAAATAACATTCCCTAAAAAGTTGCTTAGATCACAGCAAAAGAATTTAGTTTTTGCTCAAGGAAAACCGGAGAATAATAGATTGGCAGGAGTAGTAGGCTGCGAGAGCGAACGGATGTGCCACATACGCTTTTTCGGCAATGATTTTTTGTCCACATTTAAATAAATGGCCAGTTTTAAATTGCGGAATATCACAGCTTTTAGATTGATTTTGGCGAATCATGTAGTGAAACTGGAAGTGGATAGAATTATCTCGGTGACTACCCCCACGATAAGTGTGAGTGTTCTGTGTTTTGCTAGGAAGTTCAGAGAATAGTCGAACTATATTCATAATAACATTTAAAATAACGATTGCAGTAGGTAGTCATGGAATTAATATTCGCTATGGTTTGATAGCTGGTTTGCTGTTAGTTCATTGCAGTGTGATGATACAGCTGTGCCGCCTCACCCTTCAGAGCTGCCTTCAGATAATGGAATGAATTAAAGCGAGGAACGTATCGAGAAACCCTAGCCACTTCAAATAATCCTCGTTGAATCCAGGAAGCGAAATTGTAAAAAGCTTTAACCCAGAAAGAGCGGAAGAATGGGAGAAAGATTCAGGAATGCGGGCTTGTTGAAGTACAACGGGAAGGCTGGCAATTAAATCGGTCTTTATTTGAAAGAGCCGAGGCTCACAGTCCGCACGCACACCAGCATTAGATTGAATACCTTCCTTCGTGCCATTGATGCACTCTAGCTTTCACTGCAGCTATTCCAGCGTCCATTAAATGGTATTTAGGTACTGGAGACGAATAGGTACCTGTCATTGATCACGTTGTTTGTCAGAGATGGCCAGAAATGCCTCTGCCGAGCCAGCGCTTCGGGATGCTTGCCAACGTCGTTGACGACGAAAAATCCACGAAAAGCTTGCAATCGGATGACGGTGTTATCGGCAAATGAATCGCATTGTATCGAAATGAATGGCAAGCCATACTCTATGCCCAGGACGTCGAGAAATTTTCCTTTACGGAAAATTCCTAGACCAGACCGGGAATCGAACCGATTGAGCTAAGTGAGGACCCTATAAATTTACGCCCGTGAGATACAAGACGAAAATATGTAAGAATGAAAAAGTTAAAAAATAATATTAGCAAATCTAGCATGAGACTTTCTGGCAAATTACATAAGTTTTTTTTCAGAAACAGCACAAGCTGAATGGATGAGATTTGCAGCTGATTTTCTGAACGCTTCTAACGATGGAAAGAAAAAGTAGAACATTTAATTGAATGACTTTGGTTCTTTTCATAAGCCGATTTAAGTATAACTTGAGGCTGGTTTTAATTTGATAAATTGTGTGGTTCCGCCTTCTTTTTCTTTTAGAAGAGATCATCAAAGCTTGATAGAAGCCCTCAAAACTAAGTTGAATTTGACACTTCGAAGTTTGAACATGGGTCAAATTGAATTACTAAGGACTTTAAAAACGGAACCGACAACCAGAAATGTTACTGTAACTTTCAATAGCCATAATCATCACCACACTACCAACCTTCGCTGCTTAAAAAAAATATCAGTACCATCTGAAAAAAATGAACCTAAAAAAACCCTTCGAATTTTTATGGATGATACCGTAAGGTCGCTATCCACCGCTCATTTAACAAAGTGTCTCAACGATTCTCCGCTTAAAAGGCGATCTTGAGATAAATTTTTATTGCAATTTACTTTATGAGCAAAGCAAAACTATTGTTTTTGTAGAAAAAACATTGAAATGCAATAAATAAATGTTAATACTGAAATATATATATAAAAGTGTTACCACTTTATGGCACCATTTACCGCTCATCCAAAGTGTAATGACCCATTCACCGCTCATGAATGATCCATTCACCGCTTATACCATTTTGCGTATACAAAAATAATGAAATTTGAATTTATGATTAAAAGGTTAAATTTATTTATCGAAATACAATGTTATACATAAGCCCCAATGGCAAATTCACACATAGCGTTTTTTTTTTTTTAGGATTTTTTGATGTAGATTTTTCGGCCTTCAATTTTTGATTGATTTTTTTCTCTTTCTTTTTCATTTTCTGCTCCTGTTTTTTCTGCTCTCTATCTTCTCTTCTCCGAGCCTTTTCGGTTTCAATCGCCTGCTTCTCTTGCTCTTTCGCGTTAAGGTAAGCTAGAAAGGTCTGACTTGTGGCTACAGCAGGAGGACGATATGCCTGTTTAATTTGCGATACCTTCAGTGATCCCTGCTTTTGACGCGGATCTGAGAACACGTCCTCAAATATATCAGTTTGCGTAACACTTGACGTAGGCTCCAATTCATATATTTTTGGGTTGACAGTATCATGAAGGTCCATCATATCTACAGGGTTTTGAAGAGCAGGAATGCAAGATTTTCCTGCTCCAAATAAGTACGCAGTTCATCAAACCGCGCTTTAATTTGCTCCTCGTGATAGTTGCTCGATATCGTGCTAGGATGCTGGGCTTTCGGATCGATATTCCAGGGTGACGCTTTAAAAACAGCTTCACCCATTTTTTCCCTGGGATGCCGTTTTTGAAAGGAGTAGCCGTTTTTGTAAGTTTTACGAACTGTCCTACGCTGATCCGAAACTGTTTCATCGAAAAAGGAAATCCTGCTCGAGCGAGGAAATAGACCCATCCAACGATTTTCAGTTCTTCTTGAGCTGTCAACACGGACACTTTTCCGGGTTTTGAGCCAATTGGATATTTTCCCGTAGTTTGTCCCGAAGAGTTCCAGCTGGTATTCCATATTGCAGTGCAGCTTGCCGAATGGGCACACCACATACAGCAACTTGCAAGGCATTTTGTAAGTCGGTCTCGGTATATAATTTTTTCCTTCAAATTAGATCCATTCTGCAAACAAACGAAACATCATGAGCGGTGAATGAACACATATGATGCAGATAGGGTACCATTTGCCGCTCATCATTTATTTCAATTTAGTGCTACCAAATATAATATTTTCGTAGAAAAAATACTTTGTTTACATAGTACATACCTAGTTCTTATCCGCTGATATAATTTATATCGAGAAACTACACAAACTATGCTTATATAACATAAATTTACAAAAGCTACTCTTGATCTGCCATATTAAAAACAAAGGTAACATGACGTTTAGCGGGGCGCACTCTAAGAAAAGGTTTTCTATGAAAATAATACGAAAGACACACAAAGAATACTTATTCGAATAGAAGCTATTTACATGTGGCAACATATTTTGCAAACTTTTGTTACAATAACTTACACGTTATTGAAAACATATTCATTTTAAGATGAGATGAGCGGTGAATGGAGGTCGAGCGGTGGATGGCGACCTTACGGTAC
>JASCZW010020451.1:0-12247 GCA_034211315.2 Aedes japonicus | reverse complement strand
AAAGTGTGATCAGTTAGAGTTGGAACTAGACTATTGCACATGTTTCGGATATTCATTAACATATACTTATACAAATAATATTCTGTTTTAACTTAAATGTTCGACTTTATGTGAACTTTAGAGGGATGATACAAAGAAACATTAATCATCTCGATTACGAAGCATTTTCCGGACTTTTGCCGGAATATGTTTCATCAACCGGCGCACATTATTCTCACTCCATCGTTTTGGCAATCTTATTCCACTTGATTCTCAATTCATTGATGCTTTTGACCTTCAGCTTCCTTCTTGATAGCCCAAAATCTCTCTATCGGTCTGCTCTGGGGACAGTTTGGTGGGTTGAGTTCTTTCGGTATAAACTGTTTCTCGTTGGTTTCATACCGCACTGTTTTACTGTAATGACAGTTTGCAAGATCTAGCAAAACATGACAGGTTCATTGTGGGACCTGATGAATGGCAATATAAGCTTTTGGAGACATTCCGTTCTGTACAGCTCGGATTTAAATGTCTTATCAGTGATGAATACCTTGGTCTTCCTACCGCAGCTACAGATGCCTTGCCAAATCACGTATTTACGTGAAAAAATTTCTGCAAACACAAACTTGAATTTGGCAGGAGCATCTCCCCGACCTGTAGCCAAGTAACATTTTTGTCCTGGAAGCTGTTTTAAATCGGCCTTCACATAGGTTTCATCATCCATGAGGAGACAGCCATTGAATTTTGTCATCACCTGAACACCTGATTTCAAGCACGATTTCTGGCCACATTGTTCTGCTCATTGGTACATTGGTATGACTTGAAGCCTTCCCGGAGACGAATCCGTTGCACGGTACTGCGTGCGGCGCGAAACTTTTTGGCCAAATCGCGGTCTGATATGTTGGGGTTTGCCTTAATGTTCTTGATGCCTTTATTCCGCAGTTGACGGTTGACAGTACCCGCCCGACGCTTGTTTTGTGGCTTGCGATCCGTCGACAAAGTTTCTCTGTACTTTTTCAAAATACGCCGCACGGTATTTCGGGGGAAATCCCAACACTTTAGCCAGTTTTGGCCCAGAACAGGAAGCATTTTCCTACTGTGAGCACAATTATTTTTCTTCTTTCTTCTTCCATTTTGTATTTCTCTGAAACACGTTCGAACTGCACCGCGAAAAAAATCTTTTGATGTTGTTATTGTTATAGGGAACACATAAGACGTCAAAGTTTACAAACCCGACCACTGTAAGCATCAAACATGCTTGTTCTAATAATAAATGGGCCAAACATTATATGTCGAGGATGAAATAGAACTGTTATAGGCACATGAAAATTATTTTTGTTGATTTTTTGAAAATTATTTTTGTTGAACACTTATAGTAAAGCCTGTCCACGTTAAATTTCCGACACCAAAATAATAGCATCAGCAACAAAAATATACATGTTCAAAAAAACCGATTTTAAATTTCACAATAATAGAGTTATATCTCCTTACGAAACAATTGATTTAGATGTTAATACTTCTTTCTGTATAGTTCACGAACTTTCTGTGTAACACCCACCATCAGAATCCGTATCATCAGGATACTCCTCAGATACTTCCCGCCGTGACGACTCTCCATCGTCTCTTGAAATCATCGGTACGATTTGCTTTCTTCTTAATTTCGAAGAGTTTCCGCGTAACTAGAGCCCTTTACTTTTCTATTGGGTGAAGCTCTGGACAGTTGGGTAGATTGACTGTTTTTGGCACGTATTTGACTTCTTGTAGCTTATACCATTACAGGCCAGATTTCACATAGTGACAAGAGACCAAATCAGGCCAAAACAGAGCTAAAGAGTCGTTGCTTCTGGTAGACGGTCTCAACCGCTTTTACAGACATTCTTTCTCGTACACATCCTTATTGATAGTGCCGGTAAAGACGAAAATTTTAGATTTTCGATCATAACTACAGGATTTTACCTAATAATGGGAACCACCTTCTTGTCCATTTGTCGCGAGCATACTTTTCGATTTAATCCACTTCCAACCTTCCGATCCACAGCCAAGCGCTGGTCAAATGATTTGCAAACCCAAAACATGTTACTTTTCGGAAGTTTTAGTTTCTTGGCAAGATCGCGTACCGATAAATTCGAATTTTGATGCCTTTCGTACAAATTAAGTTTTTACACTTCTACTTGATTCGACGCCATTTTACTAAATGCAACAAGTATGTTGACATGTTGTACCACGAAATATAGTGGAGAGTTTCAGCTGCCATATAAGTGAAACGTGTTAGCAATCCGTGAAATAATTTAAAATCTACACTGAAAGAAAAGTGTCCGAATTTTAACGTTTACAGGCTTTATCAACCTGTTTGGCAAGTTTGTCCGTAAATCTGACTATCTGTGCAATATCTCGAGCCGTTTAACCAGACTTCTCAACCTTCCTTGGGTGTCATCGGAACATGCTTTTTGACAGTCTACATCATGATTTTCCATAGTCTACTGAGCCAAAATGCTCAGAGGAACCCTTTAGGAAAGGGAACCGGATCTCTACCGAAACATGCCTTTCGACGTTTCAAACTTCATGATTTTTCATGAGTAGTCTACTTCTAGCCTTGAAATGGACCAATGATCATATGGACCATTCTGGTACAATCCGGATGCCCTAAGGCAACCCTTTAGGAGAGGGGAAAACTCCAGATTTTTTGACAAAACTTGCCTTCGGATGGCTCAATCTTCCTCATTTTTGCTACGCCAGTCTACTTCTAAGGACTGTATCGTTAATTACGAGTACACTTGAAAATTGCTGTGTTTAAATATGTTTTATTTATTTTGCAACTCAAATTCGTTTACATTGTTTATTGATCATCAAAAAAGCCCATTACATCAGTATTCATTTCATTTTTCGTGGATCTGGCCAGCTCTTGCACCTTCTTCTTGATGTCCCTCAAGAGGTTTTTGCACAACGGTTCCGTCGATGGTTTTGCTTATGTTTACCCAGTCTTTTTTTAATTTGATGATGTCAGCTGCTCCTCTAGACTTCTTCCGCAGCCTTCCTTTCATCAACGCCCAAAATTTCTCAATGGGCCTTATTTGTGGACAATTTGGAGGGTTCATCGAGTTTTCCACAAACTGGACATTGCACTATGGTCCAGATTACGAATTTACGTGGAAACATGCTCCCAGCGCCTAAACTTGAAACTTTACAGCAAAGTGATGTTCTACAACATGGTTTGTATTACTAAGGTCCATTTTGTGATGTTAATTAAAATTAGGGTGGTCCCCATTTTCATGGAAATACAAAACCTATCTTTTTTATTTGCACAAATAGACGTTTACATTATTCGGCAAAGTTGTAGCGCAAAAAAATTAATGGAATTTTTATATATAAATTTTTATGTAGCTTAAAAATTGACCGATTTAGAGCAATTTTCCCTCATCTACTTAGGGTGTACCATTAAAAAAGTTTTTTGCCCCAACTTTTAATTTAAATTCCCACCGTAAAGTTGTGTTGAAACGAGTTTTAGAACTTATAAAGACGCGTACTTTGGTACACAATTCTAGCCGCTAACTTCAACCAATCAATAGTAATTGAAGTTTTTCTTTAAAAAATACGCTCTTTTCAAATGATGATTTTTATGATTGGGGCAAACAAAAAAATAAATTAAAGACGTCATTCAAAAGTAAAATTTATATTGTTTAGCATATGTGAAAACTAGAGATATGTTATTTCTGCATCTTGAGAAAATTACATTTGAATCTGGCATGGTTTCAGAAGAAAAACTTCAATAACTATTGATTAGTTAAAGCTAGTGGCAAAATTATTATATTATAAAAGTTGCTCTAAATCGGTCAATTTTCAAGCTACAAAAAGGAATTTATATGTAAATTCCATGTAGTTTTTTGCGCTACAACTTTGTTGAAGAATGTAAACGTCTATTTGTGCAAATAAAAAAGTTAGTTTTTGTATTTCCGTGAAAATGGGGACCACCCTAATTTAAATCAACACAAAAAAATGGGCCTTTGTTTTTATTTCAAGTTTCACCACCTTTTTTTTTGAAAGTTAATAATTGATCGATTTAGAGCAACTTTTCCCTCGTCAACTTAGGGTGTACCATAAAAAAAAGTTTTTCTGGCCTAACTTTTTTATTTTAATTTCCATCCTAAAATTTCGATCAGGCGAGTTGTAGAACTTTTGAAGGCGTGTATTTTGATATATTAGTTTTGCCACTAGCTTTAACTAATCAATTGTTATTGAAGTTTTTCTTCTGAAACCATGCCAGATTCAAATGTAATTTTCTCAAGATACAGAAATAACATATCTCTAGTTTTCACATATGCTAAACAATATAAATTTTACTTTTGAATAACGTCTTTAATTTATTTTTTGTTTGCTCCAATCATAAAAATCAGCATTTGAAAAGAGCGTATTTTTTAAAGAAAAACTTCAATTACTATTGATTGGTTGAAGCTAGCGGCTAGAATTGTGCACCAAAGTACGCGTCTTTATAAGTTCTAAAACTCGTTTCAACACAACTTTACGGTGGGACTTTAAATTAAAAAGTTAGGGCAAAAAAACTTTTTTAATGGTACACCCTAATTTGATGAGGAAAATTGCTCTAAATCAGTCAATTTTTAAGCTACATAAAAATTTATATATAAAAATTCCATTAATTTTTTTGCGCTACAACTTTGCCGAATAATGTAAACGTCTATTTGTGCAAATAAAAAGATAGGTTTGTATTTCCGTGAAAATGGGGACCATCCTAATTTTAATTTACATCAAAAAATGGTCCATAGCTATACAAACCATGATGTAGAACATCACTTTGCTGTAAAGTTTCAAGTTTAGGCACTGGGAGCATGTTTCCTCGTAAATTCGTAATCTGGACCATAGTGCATTGTTGTCTGCATACCAGTCCCAGGTGGCACAGTGGTCAAGGCAAAACAGTGTCGAACCTTTGTGTTTTCGGATTAGGGGCAGAATTCGTTTCTGCAGGCATTCCTTCCGGTACTTTTCGGCGTTCATATTTGCGATACTCAAAAAAATCTTTGCCAAAAATGACACTGATTGTTCGTCATTGGCAAGATTCAGATTGTCCCGGATAAGCCAATATGTTCATTCGTCCATTTAATGACTAGAAGTAGATTGTTACCAAAAAATAATGAAGTTTTAACAGTCGAAATGCACGTTTCGGCAAAAATCTGTATTCGTCCCCTCCTAACGGGGTTTTCCGGGCCATCTACTAGGTTGCCTGAAAAGTCCCTTGAATATCAAACACGCAAACTTTTTTTTGCCAAATTCGGTTTTATTTCTCAATATACTCTCCTTCTAGGTCCATCGCTGTATGTCCAGCGATTTTCTAATTTTTTTTATCGCATACGAATAGTACTCCTTCGGAAGTCCTTCAAAATAGCCATCGGTTTCAGCTACTCATCATTTTAGTATAAACTCTGTAACTCATCATTTGAGTAAAATCACCTACCGGTGAGCCATCTCTTCAGGATTTGGGAACAAATAGAAGTCACTGGGGGCCAAGTCTGGCAAATACGGTGGATGGGGAACCAATTGATTCAATTTAGCTTGAACTCACTTTTTCTCTGCAAATGCCGCCATTTTTCTGGACTTCATCCTTCAAACGATCCAATAACGCTACAGAGTATGTGCTTATTATGGTTTTACCTTTTTCAAGATAGTCGATGAATATTACACCTTGCGCATCCCAAAACACGGAGGCCATAGCGAGAGTAGGGTGATGTTACTCTCGAGCATAACCTTTCTCGCCGATTGTTGCATTTTCGGGTGCTTCGGAGAACTTTCGCCCGGTGAAACTCACCTTTTGCCTTTTGCGATGACTCCGGTGTGTAGTAATGGATCAAGTTTCATCCTTGGTTATGAATCGGCGCACAAACTCCTTCGAATTGCGTGTAAACTTGCTCAAATTCTCCGGAGGATTGTAACACGAATGCATTTTGGTCCATTGTAAGCAAACGCGGCACCCATGGCACGCAGAGCTTCTTCATACTCAAAACGGAATGCATGATGTTACCAACTCGTTCCATTGAAATGCCTAAAGCCTTAGCTAGCTCTCTCAATTTCACTTTTGGATCCTCCAATAGTATATCATGGATTTTATCGACGTTCTCTGTTGTAGTGACCTCATTTGGGCGTCCAGAACGCGGTGCGGCAACGGTGCTCGTACACGACCACAACGGAAATCAGCAAACCACTTATGAATCGTTTGAATCGACAAAGCTGATTCTGAAAAATACTTATCCAGCTTGGCTTTGGTTCCAACAGTCGTTTACTTGCGTAGAGAATAGGATTTTCCATTTAAGAAAAAATTGCTGATCAGTCTTTTCTCACTGTTATCACTAATTAATGTGTGGACAGAAATGGCTGAAATTTTGACAGCCGTCAAGGTGTACAGCTCATAGAAAATGGTTCACATTGGCGATTACCAACGCCATCTGCAGGAAATTATAGGAACTTTTGAGGCAGCCTAGTAAATTAGCCCTGAATGGCTCATATGGTTATTGATCCATTTCAAGGCTAGAAGTAGACATCTCAACAAAAATCATGTAGTTTGAACCGTCGAAAGGCATGTTTCGGTGAAAATCCGCATTTGTCTCCTCTAAAGGGTTCTCCGGGATATCCTAATTGTCCCAGCATGGCCAATATCGTCATTGAGCCATTTCAAGGCTAGAACTAGATTACTCAACAAAAATCATGCAGATTGCGCCATCGATAGGCATGTTCAGGCGGAAATCCGTATTTGTCTCCTCTTGATGGGTTATTCCAGGGCATTCAGATTGTCCTGGACTGGCCAATATGGTTATAGGTCTATTCAAAGGCTAGAAGTTGACTACTTATGAAAAATCATGAAGTTTGAGCCGTCGAAAAGCATGTTCCGATAAAAATTTGTATCCTCACGGATCGTGGCAAAACATACACTTTTCCGGCACAGATTCCTTGTAGCCAGTCGGATCAAAAAGGACAGTATTTAATACCAGGAACTAAAAAATGGGGGTCCAATAAGCATGTTGACTGCAAAGATTTTATAATTTGGTCATAAAAACTTTCCACAAGGAGAGTTTGAAATCCGGGTCAGTATGAACCAAAACGCTTTATTCGTAACTTTTTTAACAGCCCTTCAGAAATGTCAAATAAATTTGGGTGCGATGCAGAAACGTAACATAATATGGTTTACAAAAAGTCAAGAAAATTCAAACCTCTAGATGCATAATTTTGAAAGTTTGAAAGTAATTTGAAAAACTACACCGGGTCATATTAACCCCGACACCTAAAGGCTTTGGTGAGGCTGGTGTTTATAATTGCCAAATATTTTTTCTATTAGGCGGAATTAGTGGAAATAAGGTGTATTTGGGTTCTTGTCGATGGAATCCACTGTTACCGTCACAAGTCCAAGGATTTTCATTCCAAGTTAGTTGCATTCGGAACATTCATGTGTCTCGTTGTAAGACAGAAGAAAGATGTCACAGAAACGATATCGTTCAGAGATGCTGTCAGATTGTTCACGCGTAACGTCTGTTTACCTTTGAAGCATGTTAGGAGAAATGACATGGCAAATGATAATAGCGAATGATGATATTGGTAAGAAGATCTGCCATAGTCATAATGCAGTCTTTTGACGTGAGACTAAGTTTTACGGCAAGTGTAAGGTGCCACATGGAAATTTATAAAATAGCGACCGTCACTTCAAATTTAAACGTTTAATCCTTTAGAAAACTATTTTATGAACAAAACGCTGTCAAAAAAAGCTTGCATCCGTCACTGAGCGTGTCGTTAAAAAATATACAATGCGTTCGGATTCTATACGGACAATGCTTTATTCACATAGGGTATGTGTCCCTTGACTCAGCCTATTATGCAATGATCGATTACATTTTTTATTATAACTCATAATGTTTTTTAGCAGTAAGCGAGATTCAACTAGTTAGACACTTGCTAGGATGTGTTTGATAAGACATTTGGTAGTATGTTTCACGAAAAGTTACACAACTCTTTTTATAAAGTCGGAAACATTCGATGGATATGGATTTAATGTCGGTCTATAGGCATCAAATTGGGTCTATTCATGGATGCAACTTCGTCCCATTCGATCGATTTTTTATTAAATGCAGTCTTATTACAATTTTTTTCTTGAGTTTATGATTTAAGGCATTGTCAGCTGTGTTCGGTTTACTTAACACAAAATTTCAGAAACCAAACTAAATTAAAACTGCCTCGAAACACGTAAGTGATGTTCATATATGATTGATCAGCCATTTTATAATGAAAACATTATAATTCACTATACAATGATTTTCTTCCTTTGGTTTGTGTTTAGATGAGCCATTTGAATATAAACAACCGCAGATTCATGCATTTGCACTTGAAATTTTACCAATAACAACGTTTTCACTACGATATTGATACAACAGGCCATATTTGTGAACATACAAAAAAAAATGTCCTCAACATTGGGTCGACGATTTTCTGGTAAAATCATTGTTATTTAAACTATGTGAACAGTAAGTTTGTAACGTGTAACTATTTTCTGCACATCCAGACTGCATTACATGCTTTATCGATTCAATAAAGCCAAGTTGAGATCCCTTGAAGATCGTGTAGATCATCTGTTCAGCTTAACCAGTGAAATCATGATGCCCCAAAAGTTCAAGAAATCGAAAATTACGGTAAAGTGAACAACTATAAATTAGTTAATATTGTCTCAATTACTTCGGATTACATCGGTCATCCTGATAGCAACATGATTTTGTTGGTTATCGCTAAATTAATAACACTTTTGGTACATATGCCGAATGAAGGAGCTAGGCTAATATTACATCCCCTTACCCTATACACACTTAGATTTTTTACAGAAATCTGTAAAGTTTTACTACGAATTCTCAACAGTTGAACGTTCAGTAATCCGATTTTACGGATTTCGGTAGAAATTTAACCGAAATCCGGTATATTTTTTACAGATATCTGTAAAATTTCACCGAAATCCGTAAAATCGGATTACCGAACGTTCAGCTGTTGAGAACTCGGTAAGACTTACAATTTCTTAAACTTATTTATCCTAATTTTGTTTTGTAAAAGTTTTGTCCTAATTTTGTTTGAAGACAATGGTCGTGGGATGATTAACATTACTATGTTATTTGATCTTTTGAAACGCACACCGACATCAAAGCATTATTACAAAAAATAAAGCATACCCCACTGAGACCAACTTGAATCCTACGTTTATTTACCCCTTCTGAAAGTCATGGCAGTTGGCCGGAATATTTGCCATGGCCGATGATAAGATCGATGTTGGCATGTTCATCTTCCCTTTTGTTGTCTTGGCGATCAGCTGCCCAGCTGCTCTTCCGTTTTGGCCACGAAATAAATGAGTAGGTCCGTCGTTTGAGGTTTACCAAAAATACCGCTTTTAGAGGACTTTGCGAGGGTTGGAAGTCTTTGCTTTCTAGTCTGCCGGTCCACCTCCTCCAGTGATCTCTTAGCGAAACGGACGGAGGCCAGGTCCGGCAGAAAGACCACATTCTCCTTCGCTTGATATTTATTTATAAAGGCTGCAACATCCAGCAAGCAATTTAAACTACGTATCACCGTTCACCGCAAACCCCAACGGAGAGAACACTGGCTTGGACATTCTCTTCTCGCTGACTTGTCAGCTACATAAGCACTTGCTTCGGGAACTTGGTGTGGAAGATGTATTTGACATCAACGGTTAAGTCATTGGTAGGCGACGTTAAGTACCTGGTTCCCTGCTAGTCGCTGCTTCTAGCGTCAAGTAGGTCTCATCATCCTTTATGAACATGACGTCGTGCTTTGAAGGAAAGATGTTTTACCCAAGTATCTTCAACCGCTCTTTCTGGGTGATTGCCTACTGCTCAGCTAGCTTCGACTGACGTTTCTGCAAAACAATGTCCATCTTGCCAGGTTTTTATTCACAGTTTGTCCGGTTCCACCAATATCTCGACCGATCTGAGACCACCTTGCCTTCGATATTCAACTTCTGCTGCACTATATACGCGCTGGAAGCCAGTTTTCTTTCGAAACTCTCGCCTATATCCAGAAGAGAGAGGATGTTGTAAATGCGGGACTGAATATATGCGGTGCATACGAAGTGCCTCATGATGTACAACTTCTTCGCTACATGCGAAACTGGCAGCGTGATATCCTCCCAAACACATGCCCACCCCACCCCCTCTGCTTACCATCCATGGAATAGCTTGGTCAAAATGTGCTTCGCTTGATTTGTACCACTATTGCAATGGCCCTTTGCTCAATTCAAACATCAATCCTATTTCCAGGCTGTTGTATTCCGACGGAACTATCAATACTTTCATTCCATATATTTGTCTATTTTGTCAACAAACTTTCATTTTCATTTTTTTTTTCATTTCATTTCAACACATTGTAATCGTTAGCTTCACGCATGGAGTAGTAAAAAACATAACTGGAATGGTATTAATTTATTCCATGAAGTTTTTGATTAGAGATTAATCGAATAAGAGGTTTGAGGAGGTAATTGTCAAGAATTTTGTCAAGAATAGTGAATATTCAATAAATGACAATTCATCACGCACTATTATAAATAGCATATATATTTAATAAGAAAACATCTTCTTAAATGTCTCTAGGCTCCTTCATCAGAAATCCCCTCTCCCACATGAACGGCATCAGCTTTTCTATCATTTTTACAAATCGTTCGTTTGTGTACAGCTTTTTCCTGAACTCAATGCCCTCCGGTTCCATGGAAATCAAAATTTCCAAATCCAGCTCCAACTCTGGCGTTGCTAACATCATCGCTAGTCCTTCGATTGATAAAACGCAAACCATGAAACCATGAGCGGTGATGTCTTCGTGGAGCTGTTGACGCGTTGGTGTTGGCGATTTGGCTCCCAGTTTTCCAGTCCCGCTGCCAGATGACTTAAATAGTGATCGATCAAGTGATCAAACTTTTCGGTACGTACACTTAGCGATGCTGAATTAATTATAAAGTACAGGAGATCGTACGAGGGTGATCCATAAAAGGATATCTGGTAGTCCAGCTGAAATAAGGTTACCGAAATAGTTAAACAAATCAAAAAAGTTCATTAAATTCGTAAACGTACCAAAAGAAGATCACGATCATTAAACTGTATGTTGTTGATCCAAATGTCACCATGGTTGAGGACATTGAATTTAGACGGATCCAACCTGAACAACTTACTGATAGTTGAGTAAATCCTTCCCTTTGAACAGTTGCTTGCTTGACATGATGGTGAAAATAATAAGCATTTTCACATAAACGCAATCGATTGAAATCAACTTTCACGAGCGACTCAATAATTTCCACTGGGTAGCTTAGTTCTTCAATGCTTGCAGATATGATACAAACAATGGTTCATAGTACTGCTCAAACGTCGTTATCAGTTGCTCAGAAAACATCCCATCATGAAATCATCTGGGTAAACGCCATTCTTGAAAAATAAATAAAAATATGAATTTGTTCCATTCGAACAGTTCTTAACAGTTTCTAAACAAACCTCTTCATAGTACACAACGGAAGCCGCGTGAAATTTAGCCATTTTCTCAAGAACTCTCTGATCTTCTAGATTAAGTCTATGTTACACACTTGCGCCGCAAAAGTCCGATTGTCGCAAATCTTCCATCACAATTACAGTAAATGGCGTAGATGTAGTTTTGAACATCTGGAAATAAATCTTCATTAGCATAAGCAAAAGCAACTAAACTGAATCTCCCTTTACTTTGGTCCAAATTTCACCCCTTTCATCTTTCACAGCTCTTCGAATGCCGGCAGAATTTTTGAATACATATATATTTCATGGGAAATACACTCATTAATTCAACCATTCCTACCGAAAGCTTTATCAGATTTTTCTTTCACGATGTAACTCAGCTGTTTTCTTTCACCTCGCCATCGTTTCCCAACTGCACTTCCGGCGTTACTCGATGCATTAACGACTATATAACCGGCAGTCTTTCTCGTAGCGTTTGCAACTTTTATCCAATATTGTAGAAATCATCACATGTGTGCAAATCGGCAACAACAACATCCTCGAAAAAGTTGCGTTCTTCCAGTCCATTGGTGGCGTTGTTTTGCTGCTCCATGAGTATGATGACGAGCGAAAGGCGCGCACGTTATGAAACTTGACCGCGCGAATGGAAACTTGACTAACAGAAAGACGCTCAATTTTATTTAGAGGTTTGTATATTCGCTTTTACTCTAGAAATTGAGATCTGATTGGTTATGAAATTTTGAGTAACAAACAAG
>JASCZW010020450.1:0-12218 GCA_034211315.2 Aedes japonicus | reverse complement strand
AGAAAAAAGGTCAGAAAAAGGATAACCAGATTCCAAATAATATGGAGAAAATTGTCAGTTGATTTTAAAGTGAAATTGGCAGTAGTCCGGAAGATTACACCGGATAACCGGTAGTAATCCCTGCAATGAAGATGAAGGATTAACAACAAGTATTTGGTGAACCAGCGGAAAACGGCGATTTGAAGTCGTACGTCGGAATGATTAAACGTAACAACATGAAAACCTACATAAAGCAAAAAATCGCCAAACAAAGTGCAGAACAGAAGCAACGCGCAGCAACAAGGGTCCGGAAAATGTATTCGCGATTTTTGCAGCGACCAGATGCATGTATTTTGATGAACTACGAGACCTACGTCAAAGTGGACTCAAAAACTCTTCCAGGTCCACAATATTACACTAAGGAGCTAAGAGAGGATGTAAGCGATGAAGATATGTTGATTCAAGTGGAGAAGTCTGGTCGAAAAGTGCTGGAATAGCATGCACTATGTTCCTGCGGTATGAAGTATCTCATTTTTTCCACTACCGGAACAATCAATTTGGAAATCTATCGACCTGAGTTTCTGCAGAAGAGGGTGCTGCCTTTATATCAGTACATATTCCTCCTCTGTTTTGGCTGGATTTAGCGTCGGTGCATTATGCCCAAACAATTCTCAGTTGGCTCACGGAAAAGGGTATAGACTTCTTTGAGAAAGACATCAATCTACCAAATTGCCCTCAGTTTCGACCCATCGAGCAATATTGGGCGATTGTGAAGAGGGTCTCCTATTTAGAAGACTGCCAAGGCAGCTGAGAATATGCAGGAGTTCTAAAAAGTGGGCTAAGGCGGCGAAATGAAACACTTGTCCGGAACTTGATGGATAGTGTTCATAAAAATAAGAAAGAATAATATTACTTCCATCCGGTCTTTATTATATTCAAGTTCAACTCTGTGAACTTATATTCGATACAGTCCTTAGTGTGTTTAAAGAAGGTGTTTTGAAACAGGCTTTTTTGTTTTTGCTGCGTCGTTTTCGCAAAAAATAAATCAAACAATAATTCGTAATTTAAATCTAATAAACAGTAAAATCAATTAATATAGGCGTGCTTTAGGAACGACGTAGTGAATACAACTGATTCCTTCCCGAAATGTATGAGTGTCAGTAGTATTTCTACATTTTTTGGTTTTTTGTGCTTCGCCTCCGCACTCGGAAGAAGAGTTACTTGAGCTGAGTTTTGTTTATTAGTGGTAGTATTGTAAAATCCGGACATAAGTTATTAAGTTTGAGTGTTTATCCGCTTTTTCGCGAGTGAATCGATGATTATTTGCAGTTTTGAAGTTCGTTATAGAATCGCCTCATAGCGGGGATTTGATTATTGGCAGAGTGTGGAGTGAAGAAAAAGAAGACCAGTACATGTAGAAAACGGCCATTTGCTGGCCAAAGACAATGCGCATGCGTGCGTGAAAGGCTGCCACATAATTTCAGATGCGTTCACCACGTAAAGGGTGATACGGTCAAAATTTGGTCAAGGGAAAACGCGTGTAAATCGGTGAAATCGTTTATTTAAAAAATCAAATTAAATTTCTTTTTCAAGTTCAATTAGTATAAAATTCAGGAAAAATATTCAGTTAGGCTTCCGCTTTTCCAAATCCGAATTGCCGGGCCTTACGCTTGACCCCTGCCATCAGATTTTGTACAGCCACCTTGTCCACCTTCTTCGCCGCAGAAAGCCAGTTTGCCTTGAACTGCTGCTCGTCCTTAGCAGTTTTTTTGGTCTTCTTTAGGTTCCGCTTGACAATAGCCCAGTATTTCTCAATTGGGCGGAGCTCTGGCGTGTTGGAAGGGTTCTTGTCCTTGGGAACCACCTGCACGTTGTTGGCGTTGTACCACTCCATGGCCTTTTTACCGTAATGGCAAGAATGCCAAATCCGGCCAAAACAGTACGGAACAACCGTGTTTCTTCAGGAAAGGCAGCAGACGTTTATTCAAACACTCTTTCACGTAAATTTCTTGGTTGACAGTCCCGGAAGCTATGAAATTGCTGCTTTTCAAGCCACAGGTACAGATGGCTTGCCAAACCAGATATTTCTTTGCGAACTTTGACAGTTTCGTGTGCTTGAAAATATCTGCTATCTTTCCCCTACCTTTTGCCGTATAAAACTCCTGTCCCGGAAGCTGCTTGTAGTCGGCTTTGACGTAGGTTTCGTCGTCCATTACCACGCAGTCAAACTTCGTCAGCATCGTCGTGTACAGCCTCCGGGATCGCGCTTTGGCCGTCGTATTTTGTTTATCATCGCGATTTGGAGTCACTACCTTCTTGTAAGTCGATAGTCCTCGTAGGCTCGTTTTTTGCCTCGATGCACGGTTGTAGACGATACACCCAGCTTATTTGCGGCATCTCGGAGAGATAGGTTAGGGTTTCGCTTGAAACTACCGGCAACTCTCTTTGTCGTCTCAGCGGCTTCCGGTTTTCGATTTCCCCCCGATTCAGACTTCCTGGCTGTCGACAAACGTTCCCCAAACACTTTAATTACATTTGTAACGGTTGATTTGGCAACTTTTTGCGATTTTGCCAACTTTGCGTGCGAGTAACTCGGATTTTCGCGATGCGCGAGCAAAATTTTGATACGCTGCTCTTCTTGCTTGGACGGCATTTTGACAACTGAAGAGTGAATTCCAAAATCAAAATAGGAGCAACATTCTACACACACACACCTTCAAAATGAGGGGTGTTCAGGTTTTTTAAATGCAAAATTGAAAGAAATACGTCAAGTTGATATTGACCAAATTTTGACCGTACCGCCCTTAAGTGTAAAGAGTTTTCTTGTGCAGGTTGCATATCCAACGGGCGGTTTTGCAACCTTAATTTTTGCGTTTATTTTCTTTCTTTCTTTATTGTCGTCAATCAGGAGTAGAGCATATGTTACATTTGTTACATTTTGTTCTTAATCCTAGTTATACTAGAGGTAATAAAATACATAAGATTAGTTTAAATAGTGCCTGGTTTACATTATTCATATGGCGTGACCATTTCGTGTACATTAAATACTTAACTCCATAACTTATCGATCAATGCCTAGCTAACCTTGAAAAGAATGTTTGCCTAAGAGTGTTTTTATTCATTGTAATATCAATTCTTTCACAATTTGCATTGTAGCAAGACATCATTTTGTTCAAAGGCCCATTTTTGGCATAGTTTGTTCTATGATTGCTAATATAAAAAAGATTTCTGATTCTGAGCGAGCGGACAGGAACATAAAAATTTATATTTTCTAATATCTCAGGGGCATTGACCCTTTTTGCAATTACATCATTTATAAAAGCTACCATAGCAAAGTCTCTTCTCATTTGTAATCTCTCTAAATTGATCAATAAACATCGTGATTCATAGGATGGCAGCGGAAAGGTAGTCCAACCTAACTTACGTAGAGCAAATAGTACAAATTGTTTTTGAACTGATTCAATTCGATTATTATGCGTATCTTGATATGGGGCCCAAACAATGCTGCAGTATTCAAGTAGGGGTCTCACAAGCGTTACATATAGTGATCGTATAAGGATCATTGAAGTGCAAACTGAATCTTTTAATAAACCCAAGCATGTTGCTTGATCTATAAATAATGCTGTTATAATGATAAACAAAAGTTAGCTTAGAGTCGAGTATTACACCTAAGTCTCTCACTTGGCTGCATCTTTCAATATTATTCTGTCCAAGACTAAAAGTTTTCGGCATTGTAGTTTGCTTTCTTGTAAATGATATTGAATTACATTTCTTCACATTAAGTTCTAGCAAACTCTTCTTACACCAGTTGTGGAAGTTGTCAGCAACATGTTGAAAATCTTCGAGATCGGTTGTGTTACTTATTTCCATAAAAAGTTTCATGTCGTCTGCATATATAGAAACATTTAGGCGTTTTAATGTGTGCTCCACATCGTTGACAAATAAAATAAACAGTAGTGGACCCAAATGAGAACCATGTGGTACCCCGGATGTGACGTTAAAAATTTTAGAAAAAAATCCTTCATATCTTACTCGTTGCGTTCTTTTGGTCAAGTATGACTCGATCCATTCTAGTATCTAGGATTGAAACCTAACTTAGATAATTTGAAAAGCAACAGTGGTATATCAACTCTGTCAAATGGTTTACTAAAATCAGTATAAAGCGCTTCTACATAATTCCCTTTATCCATTGCGTTTAAGGAGAATGTTATAAATTGAATCAAATTAGTAGCTGTTGACCGCCCCTTAACAAAACCATGTTGCTTGGCAGTTATTAAGGTTTTCACCTGTGAGAATATGTTGTCATTAATTAAGGACTCGAACAACTTCGGAATGCAAGATAATATAGCAATACCACGATAATTTTTAATATCAGATTTTTTCCCACTTTTGAAAATCGGGATTAAATAAGATTCTTTCCATCTAGAAGGCAGAATACCAGAGTCCAATGATGAGTTGAACAACCAAAATAACGGTTCAACTAACTCATTGGAGAGGGATTTGAGAAATATAGGTGGTAAGCCGTCAGGCCCAGCCCCTTTTGAAGCATCCAAATTTTCTAGGCCTCGTAAAATTTCCGGAAGAGATACATTATACACTGATATGTCTTTTATTGGATCTGGAAGGTATGAAAAAAATTGATGATCGCGTTCCGTTTCATCATGAGATGCATAAACGTTTTGAAAAAAATCAGCAAATAAATTACTTTTCTCATATGGCGTGCTACCAGCCCTGCTATCCAAATGCATTGTTGATGGGAAATTTGTAGATTTTTGTTTCTCTTTAGCAAACCTAAAAAAAAGATTTAGGATCTGACTTGATATTATTTTCCACATGTGCGTTGTGCTCTGTATATGCATGTTTCATTTCTAAGTTCAGTTGATCGCATATTGCAAGATATGTTGAAAGATTTTCGTTAGTTCTATTCCTTTTCAATGCTTTGTGAGCTTTTTGTTTTCTGTTTTTCAGATTAATAATCGACCTATTGTACCAAGCTGGTACCTTGGGATTTTTTTTCTTTCTTTGTTTTTTGGGCACTGTATATTCTAAAATATCATATATAACTCTATAGAATGTATCCACAGCCTTATGCAAGTCATCATTATGTAATAAAATTTGCCATTCGATGCCATTCAGATACGCAAAAGTCATCGGTCATATTTGTGAACAATAAATCCAAATAGCATTTATTTTGATTTTTTACGTGATTCACTTGATTTAGCCCAATTTCTGCACTTTTATCAAACAAAATACGAAGTGTTTCATTATCACCGACAACTGGTATTAAGAGAGAACCATTTACGTCATCTAACATAAAATTTGCTGTTCGTTGATTAAAGTCCCCATATATATGAACATTTGCATCAGGCTCAAAATTTGCAATAATTCGATCAGCAAGATTGAAAAACAATTCAAATGACTCTTTGTTTGCAAATTCTGGAGGGAAATAAACTGCGGCAAAAATATGAATCTGATCATCGATGCTAAATTTTACCCAAACATGGTCAAACTCTTTGCACTTGCGAGAAGAAATTTGTTCTGAATCATAATTAGCACTTACAGCTATTAAAACACCGCCACCACATTTTTTGTTGGATAATAGTTTATCACGATCATCTCTAAATACAGTAAAGCGATCTGCAAAGACTTTTTCGTTATTTATGCTTGCATCCCAGTTTGTTTCAGTTCCTAAAATTACATCGTAAGTACACGCCTCTACTTGTTTATAAATTTCATTCACCTTCAAAGCACTTTTCATCCTATTAAAATTTTGACAGTAAATTACTACCTCCTGGCTTTTATTACCACTGTTAGTACTAATTATCTCACCTTCCTGATATTGAGAGTTCGCTATAACCGGGAAATCATCTGGTTCTTCAGAACCGTTGTCATCTACTTCCTCAATATAGTTCGTCAATTTCTTTGAAAAGACATGTGCCTACATGTGCACATCTTGCATGCTGCAGTAGAGTTGTCGAAGGTCATATGATGTGAGCTGGTTCTGGATGGTTCATTCTCCGGGTAAGGGTTTAAGGTTTGTCTTCTTTCAAAACGAATCGTCGGCCGGTAACTAGTGGGAGGTCTGGAGAACTGATTTTTTGCTGCAGCAAGAAGTTCGGTGGAAGAAAATTCGTATTGTAATTAATCATGCCACGATTTTCCGTTTGGATAGCGTTACGATTACCAAAGACTGTGTTGCTATTAGCGTAGTAATCTCGATTGAAATTCAATTTGAAATCGCTTCTGGGTTCTGGGTTGTTTACAAAAGTGTTGTTTTGGTGGTTGGAATTATTTGGCCTTCTCCGCTTTCTGTGACTGTGACTGTGACTTTAATAGGATTTGATTTTTTATCATTGAATCTAACTATTTGCTGGCGATCAGTCAAATACGACTTAATCCAATTGAGGAGTCTTAACTCAATTCCTATTTTTTCAAGCTTGAAAATCAACAAAGAAATGTCAAATTTATCAAACGCTTTGCTGAAATCGGTATAAAGAGCTTCTACGTAATAACCTTTATCCATTGCTTTCAATGAGTAATCAACAAATTCGAGCAGGTTTGTAGTGGTGGAACGTCCCTTGAAAAAGCCATGTTGTGCATTCGTTATTTTATGTTTGACTTGATTAAACATATTTTTGTTTATAATTGATTCGAAAAGTTTTGGAATGCTCGATAATATTGCAATTCCACGATAATTTAGAATATCGGATTTTTTGCCAGATTTGTATATTGGGATTAAGAAAGATTTTTTCCATTCTGCTGGGAATTTACCGGATGCAAGTGACTTATTGAACAGCAAAAATAAAGGGGATGTAAGCTCAACTGCCAAATTTTTCATAAATATTGGCGGGATTCCATCTGGCCCGGGACCTTTAGAAGCATCCAAGTCTTGGAGACCTGACAGAATGTCGTGGTCATGTATGTGACTAACAACTACATTATTTGAACAATCAGGAAAGTATGAACAGTATTCAAAATCACGATCTATATCCGAATACTTAGAATAAGTTTCTTGAAAAAATGTCGCGAAAAGATTACAAATATCTTCTGAATTGTTGCCTTCGCTTTCATCCAAAGTCATTTTTGATGGAAAGCTACCAGATTTTAGTTTAGTTTTTACATAGTTGAACAAAATTTTTGGACATGATTTGATTTCATTTTCCGTTTTCGTGTTGTACGCATTAAGTGCAGCAGAAATAGCGCAATTAAGTTGAGCACAAATGTTCATATAGGGTAGGTAATGACTTAAGCACCCCGAGACCCTATTCCAAGCACGGGGTTAACGTTAACCTACAACGCTCATTTTTTGTAGTATGGTGCTTCACCCCGTGCTTGGAATAGGGTCTCGGGGTGCTTAAGTCGTTACCTACCCTATGTATCTAAATCAGCTTGATTATTATATTTTCTATATGTTTTATGAGCCTTCTGTTTCCGATTTTTTAGATTAATGATTTGTTTATCGAACCAGACTGGATTTTTTGAGTTGTGATTACGTCGCCTTCTCGTGCGTGGGACATCCTCCTGAATGATCGCAAACAAGATTTTATAAAAAATCTCCACTGCGTATTCAACATTTTCTTCATTCTTGAGAACTGATTGCCAATTAACATTGTTCAATTTGTGTCTAATATTGTCATAGTTAGCCTTGTTAAAGTCGAACGTATTCTCGTAATAGCAATCGTTAGAATTAACGTTGTTATGTACGAAAATTGAAAACTCTATAGCAGTGTGAAAATCTTCGTTTTTCCATAAGGGAGAAAGAGACTCACTTACACAGAAGTCTTCATGTATGTTCGTTAATAAAAAATCTAAGTGACAATTTCGTTGATTTTTTACGTGATTTATCTGGTTGAACCCCAAAACCGCAATTTTCTAAAAAATAAATTGTAGTATTTCGTTATCACCTACGACGGGAAGTAAAATACTCTCATTATCAGAATCAGGAATAAAATCTACATGCCTCTGATTGAAATCACCATATAGGGTAAGGGGATGTAATGTTAGCCTTGCTCCTTCATTCAGCCTTTGTACCAAATATGTCATTAATTAGCGATAATCAACAAAATCACGTTGCTATTAGGATGACCGATGTAATCCGAAGCAATTGAGACAATATTAATCAACTTATAGTTGTTCACTTTCGTGTAATTTTCGATTTCTTGCACTTTTGGGGCATCATGATTTCACTGGTTAAACTGAACAGATGATCTACACGATCTTTAAGTGATCTAAATTTGGCTTAATTGAGTCGATAAAGCAAGCAATGCAGTCTGGATGTGCAGAAAAAGTTACACGTTACAAACTAACTGTTCACATAGCTAAAGTAATAATGATTTTACAAGAAACTCGTAGACCCAATGTTGGGGACATATTTTATTGTATGTTCCCAACTATGGCCTGTTGTATCAATAACGTAGTAAAAAGGTTTTTATTGGAAAATTTCAAGTGGAAATGCATGAGTTTGCGGTTGTTTATATTCAAGTGCCTCATCTAAACACAAACCGAAGGAACAAAATCGTTGTATAGTGAATTATAATGTTTTCATTATTGAATGGCTAATAAATCATACATGAACATCACTTAAGTGTTTGGAGGTAGTTTTACTTGAGTTTGTTTTGTGGAATGTTGTATTAAGTAAGTCAAATACAGCTAGCAATGCCTTAATTCATAAAACTAGAGAAAAAATCGTACTAAGACTGCATTTTGTAAAAAATCCATCGAATGGGACGAAGTTGCATCCATTAATAGACCCAGTTTGGCGCCAATAGACCTACATTAAATCCATATCCCTCGAATGTTTCTGACTTTATAAAAAGAGTTGTGTAACTTTTCATGATACATACTACCAAATGTCTTATCAAACTTGTCTTTGCAAGTGTTTTACTAGTTGAATCTCGCTTACAGCTTAAAAACTTTATGAGTTATAATAAAAAATGTATCCGATGGTTGCATAATAGGCTGAGTCAAGGGACACATACCCTATATGAACTTTGAATTCAGGAGGGAAACGAGATACGATTGCTTCAGCGGTTTGAAAAAATCTAGCCTGTTGTATAAAAGATTGAAAACATTGTTGTATGACGCATGAAATATTGCAAACAATTTCGTTGTATACGCCTCCTTTGGCTTCGAATTAAACGAGGGAAGTTTACAGCGCTTGTAATTTTTTCTGTGTGTGTAATTTTATGCAGTTTAGAGGTTTTGACAATGTAAAGTCATACACTAAAGTAATATTTTTGCACTTGAGATGAACTGGCTGGCTTGACGTGTCGCAATGGCTCAGTAGGAGTTCTTTGTCAAGACTCGAAGCTGGGAGTCAGTTCCATTGTGGTTATATCACATTAATTAGTCCTTCAGTTGTAGTTATCTACACATTTTTTTAAGCATATCAGTATGAAGAAGCTGATTGGCACAGCCTGGGAAATGTTGTCAACTTGTCAATAGGGCAGTGAGTCGCTGTGACTGAAGATCGTGATCCAGCGGGGTGTATTTTCCTCTCTCATTTTATTTATAATTTGAGCATTTCAAATTATTTTTGCCTTTCAGAGCACGGAGTAGCATGACAATTTATTTTTTTCAATGCTAAATTTGTTGTATAGCATTTCAGCTTAACATTTTCATCAAAATTCTATATCTACTATGAATCCTGGAAAGTGTGAGCTGTTTTGTGGAATACTTGTAACTAGAAAATGAGAATAGACATTTGAAATACGCGTGTTTGTCAAAATAATCAAAAAAGGTACGACTGCTTTTTTTGGCCTATTGAATAGTTTTTGGTTCTTCAAAGAATAAAACAAATAAAAAAAAATCTTTGTTGAAAGGACTGAACTTCTCTGCTTTTTAGCTTTCCAGGACTATTTAGATAGAATCAAAATATTAAAAGTATTTAGATATCAAAGCACATTTTGCAGTTACAATCCAGTGGCTGTAAGTTATATGTTTTTCTACTATATTCTATAACGTAAATTATATTCAAACATTCAATAACACAAAGTAAGGGGGGGATACAGGGTGCCAGACAAAGTGTAGGGATTCGTGGTAATCTGGCCCAAGTCACGGATAACAATTATGCCTTCCATGATGGAAATCATCAAATAGAGATCGGCGAAGGTCTACTTATTATCCTCCGGCAGCCAACAGTGAGTTTGCTAATCCTATTTTTAACAAACCACCAGACGGAAATCCCAATTTGTATTGCTTACTGTTCTTTTCCTGCAATAAGAGCGTTTCGTTTGAAGGAGATTCTTAATCCTTTCCGTGGGTTTCGTGTAAGTGCTTCTGCTTGCGGGTCCACGGCACCGTTTTTGGCCCATCATATAGTGAGGATTACAGATATATACAGTTTGATCTTGCCATTGGAAGGAAATGTACGCTATGGCCAGTCCTGCACTGGTGGTGGCTTCATTTTTCATTACATCACATCATACACTGAAGTGACATTTTAGATTTTCTCAATTTTTAAGTCAACCTGGCTGCCTTGATTAAGCTGAGAACATAATCGTCACAATTTTCAACATTTTCACAATTTTGACTAAATTAAGAATGGTATTAAGAAGAAGAAATGGCATTAAGAAGCTCCACGTTAAAAATGAACTGATCACATATATTATCATGAGCAATGATGTCACGTATTGGTTAATTTTAAAATGGAAACGTATGAAAATGTGATTGTATACTTATCAAATGGTGTATCTAAGCCGAAATAAAAGCAGTCAAATCTTTGTAGTAGAAGTTGTAATGTTTTCATATGAATTTGCCACAAGATCATGTGTCAAAACTGTTTACGTATTTTAAAATAGTTTTAAAATTTTTTTTGGGAAATTTCGCTTTTACGTTATGCGTGTGTACCTTGAAATAAAATGCACGAGGAAATAATTTGAGTTTTTCTTATGTAAATTGTTTTCAAAGAGAACCCCAAATGTTGGTACAAGGTTGCATTCCCAAATAGACACAATATTAATCCTTATCATAAATCCACATCTGTTGAACGTTTTCGTCTTTCAAAAATTAGTTTTTTTTTTTTATTTTCCGTGGTTCAGAACATCAACCATCTTATGAATTTTATCGAAGGAAATGACTAACTGGTTGAATATTGTTTCCAGCTAAATAACTTTATGAGTCGCAATAAAAATATAATGGACCGCTGCATATAAGGCTGTGTCAGGAGCCGTTAACTCTACTATAATCAGGACCTAGCAAAATATATCCTCTATGTATCTCTAGCAAAATATATCCTCTAATATATCCTTATGTACAATTTGAAGCTTCGTTTTGCACTATCCTGATTGCGGCTTAGTCAGTTTTGACAATCAACTATCGCTCTAAGTCATAGTTTGGTGCGCATCCCGGAGATAACTTTACATTAAAAGGTATTCCGATTAAAATTTGGACAATCAGTAATGTTTGTGAGTCGATCAAAGTTTTTATTACAAGGTTAAATTCTTTTTAATTTTTAAGTTCAGTTAATACATAAAACAGGAAAAATATTCAGTGAAACTTCCCTTTTACCGAATGCAAATTTCCGGGTCTTTCGTTTAACATCTGCCATAAGACTTTGTACAGTCTCCCTGTCCACTTTATTCGCCGCTGAACGCCAGTTTGCCTTGAACTGTTTCTCGCTCACAACAGCTTTTTGAGTCTTCTTAAGGTTCCGCTTGACGATGGCCCAATATTGTTCGACTGGGCGGAGCTCTGGCGTGTTGCGAGGGCTCTTGTCCTTGGGCACCACTTGAACGTTGTTGGCAGCATACCACTCCATGGCCTTTTCTCCATAATGGCAAGATGCCAAATCCAGCCAAAATAGAACGGAACAATTGTGTCGCTTCAGAAAAGGCAGCAGACGTTTTTGTAGGCACTCGCTCAGATAAATTTTCTGGTTGACGGTTCCGGTCATATTGTAAACGTTGCTCTTAAAGTCCACATGGCCTGCCACACCAGTTATTTCTTCGTGAACTTTGACAGCTTAATGTGCTTGAAAATATCTGCCACCTTTCCCCGACCAGTTGCCGTATACAATTCCTGTCCAGGAAGCTGTTTAAAGTCTGTCTTGACGTAAGTTTCATCGTGCTGTACCACGCAATCAAATTACGTCAGCATGGTCGTGTTCAACTTTCGCGGTCGTGCTTTGTCCGACGTGTTTTGTTTATCGTCGCGATTTGGAGTCATCACTTTCTTTGTAAACCGACAGCCCAGCTCGTTTTTAGCTCTATACACGGTTGAAGGCGCCACTCTAGCTTTTC
>JASCZW010020449.1:0-12242 GCA_034211315.2 Aedes japonicus | reverse complement strand
TGGGCTGTTTAGTGGAATATCTGTAACTAAAAATGAGAAGAGAAATTAGTATGTTCCATTTAAGTGGAGTTAAGCTCAACTATTTAATTTGTCTGATTATGTAAGCCAAATTACCTGAATTGAACTATCAAAATGATCTCACTTGAATCTATTACAGGTATACCTCGATAGTACGTACATCAACTTTCTGACTTCAAATCGAAATTGCATAAATACTACTGGTTGTATCTAAAATCTAATAAAACCAAAAGAAAGAACAAAGGATTGCTCTTTCTTTTAGATATGTAAGTTTTCAGATACAAACAGTAGTTTTTATGCAATTTCGATCTGAGCGTCTTTCCATGCGTCAATTTTTGCCTGTTGAAGTGGTGAACTTGTTCCGTTGCTACAACCTACCCCGCAGTGAGATGTTAGGCAAAGATTGACGTCCATGGTTCGAGTACCATTGGATACATGCCCTTTCGCTCAATTTTCAAAAAACATCCATTAAATTTTCCTAACTGCCGCACTCTGACGGAACTTTCACTTTCTCTTCACATCTTTCATTCTAGCCAAAAACATTAATGTTCACTCTTGGTGCCTCATAGTGAAGAGCGAACATCTCCTTCTACTACATAATATATGTACTTTAATTGCGCATAATAAATTCGAAATACAGGGAAACTAAAATATAAGAAAAGTTTTTTCAATCATTTTCCCATATTTCTTATGCTGTTCATAGTATCGTCCTGCTGGCTAAGAGTGAGCTGTGGGAAACTAAACGCATATTTCGAAAAAGGTATTTTTGTGATGCTGGAGGGCCGTGAATAATTTATGAAAAAGCCGTAATTTCTGCAGGAAATATATTGCAACATCGAAACACGTTTATTTTGGCAAATAGTTGAGATTTTAAAAATGGTGTAAAAGTTGACCTTAGGTCACTTTTTCACTTCAGATCTCTCCACCCTGAAATTTTCTCCAAAATTGTTTTCTCCAAGAGCTTCAAGTTTTTACACACAATGTATAAAGTATACAATGAACAAAATAGGCATAACGTTGTGGGAAACTAAACGCAAATTTGAAAAAGGTATTTTATGATGCTGAAGGACCGCGAAGAATTTATGACTAGGTCGTGTTTTCGAATATTATTCGAAAATGATAAAATTTAATCGGATAAATCTCAAGAACGGGTGTGCTTACGAGGATCATTATTAGGAGCTGAATTTTTTTCAATACTTTAGAAATTAAACTTTATCATCAAAACACGTTTATTCCCGCAAATATTGAAATTTTGATAGATACACCAAAAGTTGATGTTCAAAAATTCTTTTTTCTTGACATTTCTCCATCCTGAAGTCTTTGGGTTTTTATCCGAAAAGAAAACAATTTTTTTTTCAGTGTACATTTTTTTCATAACTTTCACACATATGGCCACAACTAGTTCTTAGACAGCTTTTTGTATAACCAAAGGTTTTCCAGCTACAATAATAAACTGGTGTACTATTCAAAATGCTTACCCTTTTTTAAAACTAACTCTTGAGTCCAAAAATTGTTTGCATCCGTGTAACAAACTTACTTTTGTGATGATGTTGTTTTGAGAAGGAAATAGTTTCTCATCACCATGAGGCTCTAGGAGTAGACATCAATTTTTTTGCTAGAACAAAGTTGTTAAGAGAAAGTATTGATAGTTCCGTTAGCTCACGGCAGGCTATGAAAATTGAATAGAAGTAGTTTGAAATTGAGCGGAGGGCATTGTGAGGTAGTATTTCGAAACAGGAACACAACTTTTTACTTTTGTGGTTAAAACGTGTCAATTAAATCGGAGGCACTCGAAGTCGGTTGGCAGGTCATTTCGGCTGGAAACGCTCAATAAATATAAGTAGGCTATATCGAGAAACAATTTGACAGTTAGTTTGTTTACGGCAGATATGGCGAAAGCAGGCAAGGGGCCGTATTTTGGAACTCGAAACGAAGAACTTTTTCTCACAAGCGTTCGTACAAAAAGTCGTTCGTTTCGAGATCCAAAATGCGGCCCAAGCTTCTTCGTTCGATGGATGTTAATGACTACCGGCTCCACCCCGGAGCAAAGAAGTCCGACATCGTGCCGAGTGGCCACAAACAAGATCCTTGAGCTCTTATAGAAAGTTGAGGTCATCGACCGCACTCCGGGTTCCAGCCATCAGTCGATTTTGGGTGATCGAAAGGTTCAGGTTAAAGCGACCTGTCAGATGGTCAAAAATTATTAGGCCAACATGGACATCGTCATGAAGAAGCGAAGTTGAAGCCGTTGGAGATGCTCGTTAAGGACCGGCTACTTCACGTCCCTCCAGAAAGGATATGAGCAGCACCGTAAAGTTCCAGAAGAAGGTTCATTTGTTGCTAACAGTCAGGCCGATGACATACTCATGGCGTAGGGACGCATTGCGATGCGTTGGTGAAATTATGGCATCGAAAGCGGAAGGGAGTTGAGAGAGCGTGATAGCATGTTCATCTGAAGAAGAATATTTCGCGTCCTTAAGCACGCTTTACTTTATCATGAACAAGGAAAGAGAGTTCGCAGTGCATTCTATAAACCGAAACAGAAAACGTGATGGGGAGTTATGTAGATTGTACGACGATCTTCGTAAATATCCTGATAAGTTTCATTCTTATACTAGGATATATATGGATACATTTGATTTGATTCTAAGCATGTTGAAACACAAATTATTGAAAAATTGGACGAACTGTAATAAAGAGCCGGTTCTACCATGTGAACGTTTAATTATGGCAGGTATGGCAGATTTGAAATATTCTGATTTATATAACCCACTGAGCATTTTCATTCAACTTTCGGATTCTTCTTCAGATTTTTAGCAACCGGATCATCCTTCCCTACCCTCCGATTTTCCTTCCGCGTGGGTTGTTATACAGTTGAAGCCATGGTCCGAAAATCGTGCCAAGCTCTATGGGATGTTCTTCAGCCTATTTTTATGCCAGCGCCAACTGAACAAATGTCAAGATCGGTGGCGAACGAATATTGGCCAAATGGAATTTTCCCAACTCAGTCAAAACTTGTCGCCAAAGTTTATCCACGATATTCCTGTTCCGGTGTTGTTTTAAGGTTTTATCCCACAGTGCACTCATTGCGAAAACGAGTGAAATTAAATTTTCAGAGTCAATCTCCATTTTTTTAACGACCAATACAGCGTCTACTGGCATTCACAAGCGTCAAAGCACTATGTGAACTGCTTCGCCGCATCGAAAAACGCTTTGCACCTCTTTCACTATGACAGGTTTGGGCGATTTTCATAGAACGCCAATCAAGATAGGTTTGACGCTGACGCCACCTCTCTCGCCAACGCTTCCCTACGCCATGAGTATTTCATCGGCCTCAGTGACTTGCGGTCAACGGGGAGGTGAACAGCATGAGTGCTTACGAATTTTCCGACCTTTATTTATAAACACAACCCGAAAGACGATGTCGTGTTCTGGTCAGATCAGGCCTCGGCACATTACGAGAACTGTTCGCTGGAGAAGATGATGCGTTTGAATATATCCCAATTTGCCACAAGAACAGCAACCCCCCAAAATGCAACTGCGTTTTCTCTGCGAAACTGCGGGACCGAACGCGAACACCAAGAACATCAACGATCTACGGGAGCAGTCGAAAAATGCTAAGGGCAAAGATAGCGGTGCAAACAAAAGCTGATTTCAAGAAGCTTTCGATAGACAGTCGGTGGAATTTCGTTTAAAGAAAACAAATTATGCCGTCGATGGCATCCTCGCTGGCCATGCGAAGTCGAAGTTTGCGGGATTAATAGTTGTGAGAGATCGTCTACTACACTGAATGAACCTAAGAAATAGCCTGTCAATTCCAGCAATGCGACGGTAACTATCCATCTTCAACCCAGTTCATCGATGTTGTTTAAGATCCTGCCCGTGACCTTATATGGGAAAAATGGATCCGTGGATACATATGCATTTTTGGATGACGGTTCGTCTGTGACTATCTTGGAGCAATCGATTGCGACCGCACTGGGAGTGAACGGTCGAGCTCATTCGTTGTGTATCCATTGGACAAGTGGAAAAAATAATAAAATCGATACTATGGAGTTAGATACGTTTAGCATTTCGGAAGTCGGAAACGCAACACGTTTCAGGATGTCGGAAGTATACACTGTTGAGAATCTAGGGCTGCCACAGCAATCGCTTGACGTGGAAAAGTTATCAGAAGAGTTCAAGCACTGACGGCGTGTACCAGTGAAGAGTTTCCAGAGAGCCGTTCCTGGATTGCTTATTGGATTGAGTAATTCGCACGTGTTGACCACAACGAAGCTTCGAGAGGGGAAAGAGCGGGAACCAATCGCTGCAAAAACTCGCATTGGCTGGGTCGTATGTGGCCGCGTACAGCGGGGAGAAGAACATTTTACGCATCGGCAAATGCACATATGCACGGATACGTCCGATCACGATCTTCACGATTGCGTACGTGAGTTTTTCTCTGTGGAGAGCCTTGGAGATGCCGCGACCAATGGCACGCAGAATTCTTGAGGAAACGACAGTTCGAACGGAGAGTGGAAAGTTCGAGACGGGACTACTTTGGAAGCAAGATTGCATCGAGTTTCCGGACAGTCGACCAATGGCTGAGCGACGGTTGAGATGCCTCGAGAGGCGTCTAGAAAAGGATCCGCAGCTCTACGACAGCGTAAGACAGCAGGTGGCTGACTATGAAGTAAAAGGCTACATCCACGTAGTATCGAAGGAAGAAATGGCAGAGTTCGACCCGCGACGTACTTGGTACCTTCCATTATTGAACCCTAACAAGCCTGGGAAGGTGCGAGTCATTTGGGATGCGGCAGCGAAAGTAAACGGTGTGTCGTTGAATACGATGCTCCTCAAAGGACCAGACCTACTGACTCCGCAGCTGTCTGTCATTTTCAAGTTCCGTGAGCGGGAAGTTGCGTTTTCCAGCGACATCCAGGAAATGTTCCTGCAAGTTGGAATCAAAAAACAGGATCGAAGTCGTTCGTCGTTCGGAATGTTCGTCTATTGTAACGCGTCAAACAAATCGATGGAAACGATGGCATCCGACGTCGCTATCTTTGGAGCGTCGTGTTCTCCTGCGCAGTCACAGTATGTGAAATACCTAAATGCGACAGAAAATGAAGGAGAATATCCTAGTGTGGCAGCAGCAATCAAAACCCAACATTATGTTGACGACTACCTAGATAGTGTCGACACGGAAGAAGAGGCCGTTTAGTTAGCATTGGCAGTTACTGCAGTTCATCAGAAGGCGGGCTTTCGAATACGTAACTGGGTGTCGAACCGACCCTCGGTTCTAGAGGCAATTGGAGATGCGGATCCAGCTGCTGTAAAAAATCTGTTAATGAACAACCAGAGTGGTTGCGAACGCATGCTAGGAATATCTTGGATACCAAGCAAAGATTTGTTCTGCTTCAAAATCAGACTACAAGAGGAGCAGGAATGTATGATGGCACTGACAAAAAGGATGATGCTGAGCTTCGTAATGAAATTTATTTATTTATTTCGTCAACCATTTGTAGACTAGTACATAGACAATTTGCTTTTTCTTAACTATACATAAATATAAAAATTAATTAGTTTTGTATCCTCAGGGACTTAAAATACTGTTTCAATTTATACCGAGACATTGTAACGTCAATGGCTTCACAGTGTTGATTATAGGAATCCATCATGCTATTTATTGGTCCATTTTTAGCATATATTCCTTGCGATGATGGTTTAGAGCAAATAAATTACGATTTCGAAGTCGTCTAATTGGTGCATAAAAATTTAATTTAGAAAGTAGTTCGGCTGATTCAACACGCTGCGAAACGATATCGTTTAAAAATGAAACCATCGCATATTCTCGTCGTTTTTTCAATGTTTGGATGTCAATCAACATGCAGCGAGCTTCATATGTTGGAGGACGTTGTGAGGACCAGCCTAGCTTACGACGAGCATATAATAGAAATTGCTTTTGTACTGATTCTATTCTTTCTTCATGTATACCTGGACGAGGAGACCACACAATGCTGCAATATTCCAGTATAGACCTCACATAGGCAATATATAGAGTTTAAATAGTGTACGGGTCTTGAAAGTTGTAGCAGAAGCGTTTAATAAACCCCAACATGCTATTTGCCTTGTGTATGATAGTGTTGTAGTGGTCTATAAAATCAAGTTTAGAGTCTAAGATAATTCCTAAATCCCTAACTTTTTCACACTTTTCTACATTCTGATTTCCTAATGCAATTACAATGTTGGTTGTTGTTAATTTTCTGCTAAAAGATATTAAATTGCATTTTTTTACATTCAGTTCCAATAAGTTTTTCTTACACCAGATGTACAATGTATGAATTTCATACTGGAATATTTTGATGTCTTCTTTATTTTTGATTCCCAAGTACAGCTTCATGTCGTCGGCATAGATTAGCACTTTCAGATTTTTGAGGACGAAGGAAATGTCATTGACGTATAAAATAAAAAGAAGTGGTCCAAAATGGGAGCCTTGGGGGACTCCTGAAGTAACTTGAATGGGATTTGATTTCTTTTCATTGAATTTTATTATTTGTTGCCGGTTAGTTAAATATGATTCAAGCCACTTCAAGAGTCCAGACTCAATGTCAACACGATCAAATGCCTTGCTAAAGTCTGTGTAAAGAGCTTCAACATGGTTCCCATTATCCATTGCATTCAGTGAATAATTTACAAATTCTAGTAAGTTCGTGGATGTGTAGCGGTCTTTGAAAAAACCGTGTTGTTTGTCTGTTATTCGATTTTTGATTTGAAGAAATAATGTTTTATTGACAATTGCCTCGAAAAGTTTGGGAATGCAAGAGATAATAGCGATTCCACGATAATTACGTATGTCAGATTTCCGGCCAGATTTGAAAATAGGCACTAAGAATGAACTTTTCCAAATTGTTGGAAAAATTCCTGATTCCAGTGACACATTAAAAAGCCAAAACAAAGGAGATGCAAATTCCTTCGCAAGATTCTTCATAAATACTGGAGGAATTTCATCAGGTCCAGGGCCTTTTGAGGGGTCTAAATTTTTTAAACCCTGCAAAATATCCTGAACCTGAACTTGGTTGACACCAATATTCCTTGGATATTCTGGATAAAATGCAAAGTAATCGCGGTCGCGATCTTCTTCCGAGTATGTCGTGTAGATTTCTTGAAAAAAAATTGAAAAAAGATTGCAGATTGTTGATTTCTCTGTTAAACCAGACTGGATGTTTAGTGTTTCCGTGACGTCGTTTTTTCTTTAATGGAATCTCTTGTGAGATAATGTTGGATAGGATTTCGTAGAAGACGCCAACAGATGATTCGACATTTCCTTCGTCCCTAAAAATTTGTTGCCAGTTGATACAGTTTAATTTGTTTTTTATACTCTCATAGTTCGGGAGCTTGTATTCAAAAACTTCTTCATATTCGTAGTCGTTGGGTCTTTGATATTCATTTATGAATAGTGAATATTCAATTGCAGTGTGAAACTTTTCATTTTTCCATAATGGGTTCAATGATTCGGTCACACAGAAATCTTCATGAATATTCGTTAAAAGGAGGTCTAGATAGCAATTTCCTTGGTGGTTTTTTACATGGTTAATTTGATTCAGATCTAATTTAGCAATTTCATCAAATATGAAATGTAAAGTGATATTATCTCCAACGACTGGGAGAAGGATGTTTTTATTTTCAGAGTCTAAAATGAAGTCGGCGTTGTTTTGATTAAAGTCCCCATAGATGTGAACTTTCACTTCAGGAGGTAGTTCAGATAATATTTTTTCTGCGCATTTGGCCGCATCCATGCATGTCAAATAAGGATAGGGTAGGAGTATGTTGACGTGATACTCGCTTTGATTGAAGCCGAGAACACCTCTGCACTTCCACGAGAACTCACTTGGATGTTGGATATATGTATGGGGTAGGGTTAGCAGCATGGTTCGTTTTGGTAAACGGAACGCTGAATTTAGGTAGGGATATCATTTTGATAACCATAAGATTTTAGATGTTGTTTCTGGTTTATTCTCAAGACATCCGGTTGACCGGAGATGTACAGTATAATTATTTAAAATTTTGATTCCGATTTAAACCAACAGAAAATATGAATGCTATTGGGGTCAGGCACAAGTGTGCGTGGTTCACAGTACTGGAATATAAAAATGTCAAGAAACAAAGCTATTTCTTTAAGAAAGGCAAGCATTAAAAGATAAATGAAGAAAGAAAAAAAAATAAGTTAAATTCAAGTTTAGTGAATTCGTGTTAAACTCGTGACGTGCAAACGAAACCTAAATTAAACGGAACAGGAAAGACGAGAATATTTTTAACGCGACGTAACTTATATCAGACTACCAAGCGTTCGGCAACCTGTTGAAAGTCCAGCAAAAAAAAAACACTGAACACAGCAAAAAAACATTCTAGGTGTGTGTGTTTGTGTGTGTACACAATCTAACACTCATTGGCCGGCAATGGTATTACAGCTATAATCCGAGAGCTGGAAAGTGATAGCTCTACTCCTGATCCAGCAACCCATTTCAGAATGTCTGGAGAGTCACGCCCATTCCGAAGTTACTTTCACATACAATAAGCCCCGCATGTAAACATTACCGATATCATTTGGATAAGGGCACTGCAACACACTTCCAGATTTGGAAATGTTCAATTTCCAAACCAGGCACGTATGTGGTATTATTTAAAAATAAGGTTATTGTTATATAGTTATAGTTATAGTTATAGAAATAGAGTTTTAGAGTTATAGTCAGATACATCTCACCCATGGCCGCTTCCTCAATTACACTCGCTTGTTCATTCGTAAACATGAAAATTCTCGACGTTGATTCGTAATTAGCTTCATGCACTCGTAACGAAATAAGCGCAAAAATTGACGTTGACAAACCGCCCGATAGATATGCAACCTACACAACTACGTGGTGAACGCATCTGAAATTATGTGGCAGCCTTTCACGCATGCGCATTGTCTTCGTTTGCTGCTTCTGACAAGCAAATGGCCGTTTTCTACATGCACTGGTCTTCTTCTTTTTTTTCACTCCACACTGCCAATATCAAATCCCCGCTATGAGGCGACTCTATAACGAACTTCAAAACTGCAAATAATTATCGATTCACTCGCGACAAAGCGGACAAACACTCAAACTTTTTATATCATTTATGTCCGAATTTCACAATACTACCACTAATAAACAAGACTAAGCTGATGTAACTCTTCTTCCGGGTGCAGGGCGAAGCACAAAAAACCAAAAAATGTGGAAATACTACCGACACTCACACATTTCGGGTGGGAATCGATTGCATTCACTACGTCTTTCCCAAAGCACGCCTATATTTAATGAATTCACTGTGAGTTAAATAACGAATTATTGATTGATTTTTGTTCGCGAAAACGATGCAGCAAAAACAAAACACGTCAGTTTAGAAGCACGGTTTGCTGCGATCCTTTTCATATGTAATTTTATTAGCATTAAGTGGTGGAAAAAAACACAGAGGCTAATACGTGTGTTTCGCCTGCTATGAAAGATTTCACCCATACATGCTCAAATTCATTAAATTTTGTAGTAGTAATAATTTCTGAATTAAAAAAATTCTCGAAAATCTACGATCCGTTGGGGTTAGTTGGTTCGCTTGTAGTACAAGGAAAGATTCTGCTACAAGACGTCTGGAGAGCCAACTTGGATTGGGATGAACAGATACCCGAAGACCTGTTTGCGCGTTGGAACCTGTAGCTGCAGGTTTTGAAGGAGTTGACTAGCGTCCGAATACCTCGGAGCTACTTCCCAGGTTACGATCCTGCTTGTTTCGACTCCCTAGAGCTCAAGATATTTGTAGACGGCAGTGCACAAGCATATTCTGCAGCAGCTTACTTCCGTGTACAAGATTGTGGCCAGATACGTTGTGCGTTAGTTGCCTCCAAAACGAAGTTACAGGTTCCCGTGGGGCCTCGAGTGGCCATGAACATATTTGAAAAGAAACCCTGGCAGTATGGGTTTCAAAATTCATGAAATTTCACCAATAGGATATTTCTCAACGTTCTGTGGCTATCATCAGATGATTTGTCCTCGGACTGGTCAATTCGAAAATTAAAAATGTCATTCTATCAATTGATGCATTTCTGTGGCCTTCCGAAGGCAGGCCGCTATACAATGACAGAATGATGGATTTCTATAAATCTCATCCGCTCTACTCTTCACCGGCGCTTCAAGATTACAACTACGTGAAAATTGGTGCATTGGGGCCCGAATGAATGCCATCTGAAGATGAAGTAGATGAAGACGATTTTGATACGCATCAAGAAGCTGTCGGGAACGAATCAGCTTTTTTTATGAACAGCTCGAAGCTAAATCGGAACCAGTGAGTGAGGAAGGAACTTAATCTGACTTCAGAATTCGGAACACTGGATTTAGAGGACAGGAAAATTAATTAAAGCTGTTCGGGTAATAAACTGAATAATCATAATAATCCTCACATAAAACCTTATAAAAGAATTAATAGTAAATATTTTATTAAAATAATGATCATCATAAGAATAATGATAGTAATAACCAAACAAATGACGCACAAATACTATGATAATAATAAAACCACTAATATTAATAATACGTTCTAATCATAATACTAAGAAAATCATCATACCGAAGCTTATTAAAATCATAAGATATTTACTATCATTATAACAATAACAATAAAAAAAATGATAATCAAATTTACAAAAATAAAAACAATAAAAATAAGTGCAAAACAAAAAACAATAAAAATAAGTGCAGAAAAAAAATTAAGCGTCACTATAAGAATTTTAAAATTCTTGATAAAATAAGAATGATAATTTTTAATATTATTATTTTATGATTAAATATTATTGATTTTCTAGTAAGGATAGTAATAATTATTACTATACTTATCATAAACATAAAATTAATCAAAATAATCTCAATCATAATTATGAAAGCATATGTGACTGTAACAAAAACCAATTTATGAGAAATAATAATAATGATCGTAATACTTGTCATCATAACTTCTTTACAAATATAAGTTTCGATCATAATAATTATAATATTCCAAGCCATCATTAAAATTATAATAACTTTTATTTTGATCACGTTTTTCAAATAAAGTGTTATATTTTACTTTGTAAATACTAGCTTTAAATTAAAAATAATTATTAATATTATTTGAAATGACTGCCTAATTTTTATAGTTTTCATCATTATTTTTTTATATTCATTGTTTATATTTTTATTTGAGTGATATATATATATAATAAAAGCCATATTAATATTTTTGTTATAATAAAATTTCATTATTTCATTAATAAAATTTCAGTTTTTCACATGATTATGACTTTTATAAAACGAAAGGATTTAATTTTGATTTTAATTCAAACTATTATTAAAACAATGTTTATGATACAATGTTAAAGTAATAAAATGATCAGAATGATATTTAAATAATTAAAAAAACATTATTATAATGATAATCTTTTTCTTAACAAACAAACAGATTAAAAAATAAACATTATATAGATTTAAAAACAGCATTAACATAAAAATCAAAGCAATCTTTTAATCATTTTCATAATAACCGTAATCAAATCAATTAAATTTAGATAAAAATAATGAAATCATCATTTTAATATCATATTGATAGATTTAATGATAATTATAATTTTCGTTATCAAAATATTTACATAATTATATTAATTGTAATTATAACAATTTAAAATATTTAAATAAGATTAGTTACATTATTTTTATTACTGTCATAATATTAATAAATATAATAATAATCACGTTTCTTATTGCATAGTATTGAATATAAACATTCCAAATAAACGCTTTGTAAAGCTTTTTTGATCCAGTGATCGTCAAATGATGGCGCGGCGCTGGCAGCGCGGCGGCGGCGGCGCGCGCGCCGCAGCGCATATGTCTTTTGCGCGCGCGCGCCGCGCGCCTATCGCGCATATCGCGCGCATCTCTGGCTGCGCGCACCTCTTCTCTTTCACGCGCGCGCTGCCGCGCTCTTGCGCGCACCTGCGCCATGCGCGCGCATAAGCAGCGCTGCGCCACGCACTACGCGCGCAGCATGCCGCCTGCGCGCGCGCGCGTAACAGCGCGCCTGGCACACATGGCACTGCGCGCGCGGCGCGCAAACGCTCTGCGCGCACTGTCTACGCGTATATATGTATGTGCGCGCGCCGCTATAATATATATGTGAAAAAGCACGCGAGAAAAGAAGGGAGT
>JASCZW010020448.1:0-12240 GCA_034211315.2 Aedes japonicus | reverse complement strand
AAATCTCGATTAACTTAAGAAAAGAGCGAATTTTCTGAGGTTTTTTCATTCTATTGAAATAAAATCCGAAAAATCTCGAAAACGGTTGCGTTCAGGTGATTTATCATTATCATCATTATTGTTTTAATGATCTCCAAAATCATATTGTATAATTAATTTTCATTTATAATAATGAATAACCAAAATTTGAAATATGCACCAAAGTTTGCTCTTCGGAAAACTTTTTTATTATAAGAGCGATCCATCCTAGAGTTTTTCCAAAACGTGTCTTTTTCCTCAAATTTCCACAAAACAAATTTGAAAAATATTAAAAATATGTTTTTTAGATATTTGATTTTTAGTATTTATTTTCGATTTTTCTTTATGAAAAAAAAATTTTTTTTCAGTGTACATTTTTACAAAGCCTTTTTAGTTCTCTACAACTCCCCCATATAAAGTTTTTCTCTAAATGTAATGGTTTTTGAACTACGATTTTTCAAGTAAAATGTTGGAAAAACAACATACACCCATCTCAAAAGTTACTCTTGAATCCAAATAATCTTAACACCAGTGGATTTTTTTTCAACATACCGAAGACGTGTACCAAGTTTCATCAAAATCGAAGATAGTTGAGTTTGGTGACCGACCGATTTGGCGTGGAATCAGTCAGGTTGCTAACATCTACATCCACTACCAACGGGAAGGCAATAACTCATTGTATCTATTTCTGGTGCTATTTGGTTCGTGGAAGCAAGCAGATCCCAGAAAAATGCGCTAGAAGTCATTGTTTACATATGTTACTTTCGACCTTTTGACTATTTTGTCTAGACTTGTCATATTTCACACGGATACGTCGAACTTTTCAAAATGACGTATTATTTTTTTCTGCAACAAAACGTTATTAAAATGTTTTTGCCAAAAAAATCAATTTTTACAAAAATATCTAAATTTTTAGTCTTGTGGTATAAAGACTTTTACTATCGCATCGTTAAGGGGCATTCAAATAATATAATAATGATTCGCAAGTTACTTTTCAACACAAGCGCCGTATCTACATTATTCCCAAAAAGTGCAAAAGTGATTTTACACCGTTTTGTAAAAAGTTAGTTGAAACTTTCAAGAATAATCAATTAGAAAGTTCATTGAATATGGCCATATATACATGATTTTTTAATAACACCATGAACAACGCGTTTGTTTACATTTTGTGACTTACGTCCTTTCGAAAAAGTACTCGAGAATTTAACGTTTGCCCCTCTTTGTTTACAAAATCTGATACGTCTGTTTGAAAAAGTACTCGAGCAGTTCAGCAAATTTCAAACCAAGCAACCATTTTTTTCTCTTCCTCAACTGGAGGGGTCTACAGTAATGGGCAAACCCATTTTCACCGTCGTCCGAACGCATTCACGTGCATCCGGGCAGAATTCCGCTACTTCAGCCTCGTTTCGCCGACGTCAGGCAATCTCAGGATTTCCCAGAAAGCCGCTGCGCATTGCAACGTTTGCTCCATTGGCCGGCCGGCGGTGGTCGTGGCGAGCATCCATCGTCCGTCGGGGAAGCCTTTCACTGGCATTGGGGTTGTTGCAGATTCTCGGACTGGCTGGTTGACCGGGGGCCGTTGGTTGGGTTGTTTGGGTCAGCAAGGAGACGTCACATCGAGCACCGAAAAGGGGGATCCGGGCAAAATATGCTCAAAAGTTAAATTTAATTAAACAATAAATCATGTTTATGGCTTTCGCTGTGTACGGGAAATTAGCTTTGGTCAGTTTTATTTAAATTAAAACTCAACATCCGGATGGGGTTGTCGGGGTTGAGGATTTACGAAAAATAGTAGAAAAGCGGTTGCAGTGCTTCAAATAAACAAATACCGCTTTGCGTGCGAAGCCATGATCCTGTCCGGAAAATCCTTTGTCTGGTGATGCATACAAGTTCGTGTTGGTGTTGGGGGGAAAGTTTAATTCCTCTCTCAGTGAGCGATAGAATCCAGCGTCGAAGGGGTTCGTAAGTGGGTTTCTCGCAGGTTGGTTATTAGCGATTGGGATGTGGGATGAAATATGGGTGGGTTCCGATAGAATAATGGCCTTTGCATTGTTTTACAACCTTGAATATTTGTTTAGTACAATAAGGTTAAGTTTTGAGTGAAGCCGGCTTTGGAAATTAACGAAATTTTCTGAATTGAGGGGGGTTTTAAACTGTTTGGTTTCCGGAATTAACGCGAATCGTTCATCCAGCATAAAAGGTAAATCCAGTGTTGTTTGGTTCGTTTTGAAGGAGATAATTGAATTTGCTGGAAATTCTTTTTTTTTCTGACGTTGCAACGTTGTTTGGTCAGTGTGGAGGGCAAATATTTTATTTTGGTTTCAGTAATTTATTTGCTACATAGAGTTTGAAAACAACTAGTCCTCTGATCATTTAATTTCTGTTTTTTTTCAGGTAATCGGGTGAAATAAATATTGTGCGTTCGGGGTAGGTAAGTAAACAAAATTGAACTGTTTTATTGAAAATTATTAGAGGGGGTGACAAGTTACGAAAATACCCACAAAAATACGACGGGAGATAATAATCTCGATAATCAAGGAATTAAATAAAATAATTTAAAAAAATAGTAGAGGGGTTGTGACACACTACATAGTTGACACTGGATAACATAACGACTTTGGTTGTTTTATTCGATTATTGTAAACTAGCTGAACCCGGTGCGAGCGCTGCTACGCTGGCAACCAGAAGAATAAAAATTCAATAGAACTGGCACGTTTGTGGTGGTTTTTTGAAATGAGTTTTTTTTCTCGATTAAGTAGGGGTTCAAATTTCTATCAGAACATACTTCTTACCCGAGAAATACACGTTTTGTGTTTTAGTACCCTGGATAATTCTCAGGTTTAGTAGAAATTTGTGTTTCATTTGTATGGGAGCCCTCCCTTCCAGAGGGGGGGGGGGATAGGTTTCCCAAACCACCATACAATCATTGCTATAAAAACCACACACATGCCAAATTTTGTTCCATTTGCTTGATTAGATCTCGAGTTATGCAGAAATTTGTATCTCATTTGCATGAGAGCCCCCCCTTCCTGAGAGAAAAGGGGTCTCATTCAATCATAAGAACCATCCTCAGCCCCAAAAACTTCTGCATACAAATTTTACCGCTGCTCGGCTCAGAACTTTCCGAGTCTATAAGAGTCAGACAGACAGAAATTCATTTTCATACACATGGAAATCCTACCTTTAAAAACCCCCATATACCAAATGTTGTTTCATTTGCTTTATTAAGGAGTGTATCGAATATAAGCTATCCACATATATTTGCGTTGTACGCATGTATTTGTGATGGTTTTTTATGCTCTGAACACTGCATGCTGTGCGTTTGACTGTCAGCTTTCTTTTGTTTACTTGTTTGTGCGGTTCAAATTCTGCGTTTTCAAAATGTCGCGTATTGAAAAGGAAGTGAAAATTAAGGTTCTGGACACATGGCTAAGTGAGAAGGGTATTACTATGCGAAAATTGGCGAAGCGATTTGGAATTCATCATGCGAGTGTTAAAACCATCATTAATAAGTTTGGGGAACACTATTCTTTGGATGAGCTACCAGGAAGAGGCAGAAAACCCGGTTCTTCCAACCCGAAACTGGAGCAGAAAGTGGTATCTCTAATCATGAAGAACAAATCAATGTCAATACGTGATTTGGCCAATAAAGCAGGAACGAGTGTCGGAATGATCCAGAGGCGTATCAAGAGGCGAAACCACCTGAAGACCTACAAGAAGCAGAAAATCTTCGAAACAAAGTGCAGAACAGAAGAAGCGAGCAGCAACAAGGGCCCGGAAATTGTATTCGCGTCTTTGCAGCGTCCGGATGCATGCGTTTTGATGGACGATGAGACCTATGTAAACGAGGACTCAAAAACCCTTCCAGGTCCACAATACTTTACTGCCGTCGTTGGGGAGGATGTAGCGATGCGGACAGGTCGATTCAAGTGGAGAAATTCGGTCGAAAGGTACTGGTATGGCAAGCAATATGTTCCTGTGGTTTGAAGTCAACCATTTTTTACACTACCGGATCTATAAATGCGGAAATCTATCGATCTGAGTGTCTCCAGAAGAGATTGTTGCCTTTATATAAGAAGCATAGTACACCTCCACTGTTTTGGCCGGATTTAGCGTCGGCTCACTATGCCAAAACCACTCTCAATTGGCTTGCGGAAAAGGGTATGGATTTCGTTGAGAAAAATATCAATTCACCAAATTGCCCTCAGCTTCGACCCATCGAACGTTACTGGGCAATCGTGAAGAGGGTCTTCAAGAAGACTGGTAAGGCAGCTGGGAACTAATTTATGTATTTATTTATTTATTTGTCGTCAATCAAAGTAGACCAATTCTATTACATGATATACTTAATGTCTATTTATCCATACCAGGTTACCTGGGTAAACTTCTAGAGAAAACTTTTTTAAGCGTGTTTTTGTTCATTGTTACATTAACTGTTTCGCAATATTTGTTATAACAGGACATCATTCTATTTAGTGGCCCATTCTTGGCATAATTAGTTCTGTGATTGATATTATAAAACAAATGTCTATTTCTAAGAATACGAGTGGGAGTAAAAAAACTTAGGTTTTCTAATATATCTGTAGTATTCACTCTTTGTGCAATAACGTCGTTTTTAAAAGCTATCATTGCAAACTCTCTTCGTTTTTTTAAGCTCGTCTGAATTTATCAACATGCATCGTGACTCATAGGATGGTAGCGGTAAAGTCGTCCAACCTAATTTACGTAGAGCAAACAATTTAAAACTGTTTTTGGACTGATTCAATACGGTTTGCATGAGTATCTTGATATGGAGCCCAAACTATACTACAATATTCAAGAAGGGGTCTCACATATGCGATGTACAACGTTTTGATTGTGTATGGATCTTTAAAGTGAAAGCTAAATCTTTTAATAAACCCTAGCATGTTGTTTGCCTTATGTATAATGTTATTATAGTGATCAACAAATGTTAATTTTGAGTCAAGTATAATACCTAAGTCTCTAACTGCACTGCATCTTTGAACTGTGTTCTGGCTTATAGTTATTGCTTCTTTTCTTATAACGTGTTTTCTTGTAAATGATATAGAATTGCATTTTTTCACATTAAGCTCAAGCAAATTTTTTGAACACCAGTTGTGAAAATTATTAATTTCATTCTGAAATACTACAAGATCAGATGATTTACATATTCCTAGATAAAGATTTCATACCGTCTGCATATATTGAAACAGTTCAGTCGACTTAAAACGTGGTCTACATCGTTAACAAACAAAATGAACAGTAATGGACCAAGATGGGAACCCTGTGGTACACCAGATGTCACATTCACTACTGATGACAAGTTTCCTTCAAGTCTTACTCTTTGTGTTCTACCAGTCAAGTATGACTGAACCCACTTTAATAGTCCGCAATTAAATCCTAGCTTAGATAGTTTAAAAAGCAATAAAGGGATGTCGACTCTATCAAATGCTGTACTAAAGTCAGTATATAATGCCTCAACATAATTTCCTCTATCCATTGCATTAATACAAAATGTAACAAAGTTTAATAAGTGTGTAGTCGTTGAACGTCCTTTAACAAACCCATGTTGTTTACTAGAGATTAAATTTTTAACTTGAGAGAAAATATTTTGATTGATTATAGACTCGAACAATTTAAGAATGCATGATAATATGGCAATCCCTCGATAATTTTTTATATCTGCTTTTTTGCCACTTTTGAATATCGGAATGAAAAACGATTCTTTCCAAATTGATGAAAGAATACTGGATTCTAGAGAAAGGTTAAACAGCCAAAACAAAGGTTTCGCTAGTTCCGTTGATACTGACTTTAAGAATACTGGCGGCAAACCATCTGGTCCTGCACCCTTTGATGCATCCAAAGTATTTAGAGAAAGAAAGATTTCGTTGAGGGATATATTATCAACTCAAATGTCACACAGTGGCTCAGGAAGGTATGTAAAGTATTGATAATCCCTGTCATTTTCGCCATGAGATGTGTAAACATCTTGAAAAAAATCTGCAAATAAATGACTGATCTCATTACTAGTTTTTCCGATTTTATCGTTAAGTTGCATTTTGGCTGGAAAATGCTTCGATTTTTGTTTATCCTTAGCGAAGCTGAAAAACGATTTTGGATCTGACTTAATGTTATTTTCCACCTGAATGTTATACGCTTCATATGCATTTTTTAATTCAAAATTTAACTGCTCACATATTGTCAAATAAATTGAGAGGTTAACATCATTTTTGTCTTTTTTGTAAGCTTTATGAGCTTTTTGCTTTCTATTTTTAAGATTCGTAATTGTTCTATTGTACCATACTGGAGCTTTAGACCTATTTGATTGTTTGTGTTGCTTCTTCGGTACTGTTGACTCTAATATACTGTAAATGATTTGGTAGAACGTATCCACAGCTTGCTCTAGGTTTAAATTGCGAATTACAGTTTGCCAATCGATAGAGTTTAACTTATTTTTGATAACTCCGTAGTCAGCTTGTCTAAAATCAAAATATGGTTTGGACAAAGCACCATCCAACTTTGTGGTGTTGTCATGTATAAATATGGAGTATTCAATTGCTGTGTGGAATACCTCATTCTTCCATAAAGGAGCAGGTGACTCCGTCACACAGAAATCATCGGTTATATTTGTAAATAATAAATCTAAATAACAGTTGTTACGATTTTTTACATGATTAACTTGGTAAAGTCCAATCTCCGAACATTTGTCAAATAGAGAATGAAGCGTTTCATTGTCACCCACAATTGGTATCAAAAAATTTTCGTTGTCGTCATCAACAATAAAGTTAGCAGTTCGTTGATTAAAGTCACCATATATATGAACATTTGATTCAGGTGCAAATTTTGAAATAATATTATCAGCAGTTTCAAAGAACAATTTATATGATTCTTTTTTTGCACTTTCTGGAGGAAAATACACTACTGCAAAAATATGAGTTGGATTTTCAATGACGGATTTGACCCAAACATGATCAAACTCCTTGAACTTACTGGATGCAATTTGTTCACATTCATAATCGGTACTAACTGCAATTAATACTCCTCCACCAGATTTTTTGTTGGATAATGATTTATCACGATCATCTCTAAAAACGTTAAAGTGATCACCGAAAACTTCTTCATTATTTATACTAGCGTCCCAACTAGTTTCAGTGCCTAAAATGATGGTAAAACTACTTGCGGCAACCTGTTTATAGATTTCATTAACCTTTGCCGCGCTCTTCATTCTGTTGAAATTTTGGCAATAAATGATTATTTCCTTACTATCTATGATACTCTTACTGTTATTGACTTCAGGTAAGTCTGGCGTCGTTAATACAGAAAACTCACAAGCTGGCTTGTGCTGGGTTGTGCCAATTCATTCCGTCTACCGTGCAAATATGATCGGTAAGATTCGTCAGGAGGGAGAATGCAGTTGTTGGGTCTGTTTTTCCAAATGTTGTTATTGTTGTTGTAGTTGTTGACGTTATTTATGTTGTTTCTGTCCCTATGGTTATTGTTGTTAAACGTATTTCTGTTACCGCTGTTAAAGTTGTTCCTGGTGTTGAAGATGTTGTCACTATCAGGGCTGTTTTTGCATTGCCTTCTTCGACCGCGTCTGGTCTTACTCGTAGTTGCGTGTTGACTCCAATCAGCTTTACATATTTTCCATGATGTGTGTCTTCTGTTGATCCACCTCCATCCTTGTTCTGTAGTATGATGCGATGACGAAGTAAATAAACTTATATTCACATCATCGAGTTCATCAGCTAAGTTTGAAGAACGGCATGGAGGCGGGGTGTTTAAATTGTTAAAATTATATTCCAACTGACAAATAGCCGACGTTAACGCTTTCAATTCATCTAATACATCAGTGCCAGTGGGTTGTATCTGATGCATTTTAAGTGTGTAATTCTCAAAACTGGCTGCGATTTCTTGAGTTGTACTGCCAATTTGTCTCATTTCATGCTTAATTTCAATTATCGATGCCTTCAGTGATTCCGATACACTTTGTTTTCCTATATCCATTGTATCATCAAAAAGTGACGATACGTGGTTTTCTATGGCAGTGAGAGTGGTTGTAGTGGAGCTACATTTAACAGCTGAACTTAGCTCGTTTTTTATACCGTCGAGCTGTGTCTCAATACGGTCAAGAACTTCGTGGAATATGCTGCCGTTCTGAAGTTTTTGGGTCGCACGATGATTCACGTCAGTTTGAAGCTTAATCTGATCGAAAAGAAGCGCTTGCTGCTGAATCAGCTCCTTTAAATTCAGTTCGACGCTGACACGCGATTGACAATCACGACATGCGGGAAGCATGTAATCTCGAACAACATCCTCATGCTCCCGTTTCACACCAATGCAGGCAGCATGGAAACGTTTTGAGCAGCTTTCACACTTCCACAAAAATTGGTTGTCGATAACGCCACTTTTGCAAATTTTGCAATTCATTGTCAACCGTGCTGACGATCGAAAATAATACGACAAAAACAAAAAAACACTAATTGCAAGAACGCCGGTCGGAGCTATTTAAAATTCGACTGCACTGTACGACAGTCAATGATACAGAACATGCAGGAGTTCAAAAAAGTTTGGGCTCAAGCGTCCAAAAAATGCGATGCAACACTTGTCCGGAACTTGATGAAGAGCATTCGATCCAAAGTTCGAAAATTCGTGAAGGAATAACTTAAATTTCATCCGGTCTTCATTATGTTCAAGGTTAACCTCGCGCATTAAAGGATCAATTTTTTGTATGAATAAAATATCGGTTTTCAACATAATTTGAAAGAAAGTTTGTGGATGGCTTATTTTCGATACACTCCTTGCCATTGCCGGCCCATGAGTGTTAGATTGTACACAAACACACACACATTATCAAGTAGAAGTGATCACGGAAGTATACTGAAACAATTCTATAATGTACAGTACGACCCGCTTATTTTAAGGCAAAGCTGCATATGGCAAGACATGGAGAGGAATGGACTTCATAACACATAATGGCATGAAGCTGCTCCAGACATTCAGAAGGTGAGAAAGTGCACAAAAAAAGACTCCAACAATCATAAAGAAAAAACCCGCATTAATCCACCGATGGTGAGACTGAACCCTTCTTACACTTCACCAGAAATACGAACTCAAATGTGGCCAATATGGTACTGGATACATATTTTCATCAGAAATTCCAAGATCCGATAACATGTCATACATTTAGTTTATAAAATGAACTATTTGTCAATCCTGAACATATTGGTTATGGAAGTGATCAAAATATTGAGATTTAAAGTATTTCACGACCTATTGTATAAAAGAAGATATTACACATATATTAGAAATTTCGTAAATTTAGTCCACAGAATGAGTTATTAGACAATCCTAAGCATCAATTTTGTTTATCAATATGAATTCAAGATGCTTAATAAGTACATGCTCGTTGAAAATTGTGTAGTCATAGATGGAGACTTTGTGTAATTTTCGAATATACCCTTGCAGTTCAAAACCAGACCACTTCTGAACCAATCGATGCTGTCTCTAATTCTATACAGTCGCATAGTGTGGCTAGTCCGCTGTATGTGCTATACAACGCAACAAATGCGACACAATAGAATGCAAACGGCATCGATTGGTGTGATTGGACTTGTTCGGTTTTGCACTGCAACGAGTATATTGTCATCTCACAATTATGTGCTCTCAGGTATTGTTTTAGTCATATCTCCATGAAGGATTATCCAATCATAATGAATCATAATTTTGACCAGTTATTTGGAGATATCATAGCTTTGATTTGGCACCAACAAAACTAAAATCGGTACACAAATAGCTCAGTATGCAATCGGAGACTAAACTGTTTGATTACTATTATAATAGGCCTTCAGTACTGTTTCGTTCATATCTTCGTAACGAAATGTCCGAATGAAAAAATCAATAGTGTTCTATGGGAACGTTGTAGCTTCCATTTGCTGTCAACAGAACTGAAATTCGGGTCACAGATGGCTGAGAAAACCGATGTGACATTATTTGTACCCACACACACACACACGCACACACGCACACACACACACACATACACACACATGCACACACACACACACACGCACACACACACACACACACACACACACACACACACACACACATACACACGACCGACATGTGCACAGTTCGTCGAGCTGAGTCGAATGGAGAGGACACTTCGGCTCTCAGGGCCCCGGATAAAAAGTCGAGTTTTCGCTGATCTTAACACCCTTCTATTGATGTAAGAAGGGTAAAAGTGTAAAGATAGGTAAAACACTTTATTAAATTTATGAACGTGCCAAATAACAAACAGACAAAAAGACGGCACGACAGAGAAAGAGAGAGAGAGAGAGAGAGAGAGAGAGGGAGAGAGAGAAAGAAAAAAAGATAGAAAGATAGAGAGATAGAGAAGGAAATACGTCTAAGGTAGTAGAGGAGAAAAATATAAACAAACTGAATTGTACAGTGAAAGAGTTCAATAGAAGTAGATGGAATTGTGCGGAAATTTAGTTAATAGTTGAATTGAGTGTAATTCAGTTGTGTTCCGTGTGCTAATGCTTAATTTGGTTATACGTTCACAACACAAAGACGCTGGCTACAAATCGGAGAACGGTACAGTGGTGCCTACGTTTTCTCGCGCGTCCCACGAACATTCACGGAAACGGTCTACATTCGGCATACAACGTAGTACTAACAGAAATTGTAGCAAAGACAGAAATTAGCGAAAACGAGGTAGAAGGAAGTTGTGGACTGAAAGCAAACTAAAAAAATTTGATCATCCTGTGAGGGTGATAGCCAAAAACGGTTTGTTTTTACATCCGAACACAAGCACTCCCGTCTTTGTACGTCTTTGTATAGTGAAGATTCGAAAGTTGTTTTCAACCGACATGTGACATTATATCTCGATGCAGCTTTTTCGTCCCTGATTATCCGAGGAACGAGTCTAAAAATTGAATTTCAAAACAACACGAGTTGCTAAAGTCGAAATAGAACTTTTGATAGGAGTTATAGGAATTTGGGACAACAATGTTTTAAGATCGTTGTAAACAAGCTGTGTAGGTTCTTATAAGCCTGAATAAAAGATTAATCCTATTGGCACCTCTTGGTGCCATAATAAAACCAAATTGATTTCTAGTGGCTTTCATAAAACTTTAATAAAACTTTATAAAACTGGATGGTTTTGGCTAAGTCACTTGGGCAGTCTTTACTGTTAATCGATGATTTCTGTATCTAGTCAAACGTAATATCAGTTTTCGACAATGCACTTTGGTCCAGATCACGAATTTACGAGGAAACATGCTCCCAGCGCCTAAACATGAAACTTTACAGCAAAGTGATGTTCTATAACATGGTCTGTAGTCATCAGGCCCATTTTTGATGTTGATTAAAATTAAGGTATCTCATTACGGAAATACAAAAACCAACTTTTGTTTGCAGAAATAGACGTTTACACTCTTAAGCAAAGTTGTAGCGCATGAAAATTAAAAGTTCATGAAATTTTCATGCATAATTTTTTTGTAGCCTAAAAATTGACCGATTTAGAGCAATTTTCCTTCATCAACTTAGGGTGTACCTTAAAAAAATATTTTTTTTCCCTTCCTTTTTAATTTAAATTTTCATCGTTTAGTTGTGTTCAGACGAGTGGTAGAACTTTTGAAGGCGCGTGTTTTGATATATTAAACAATATTAATTGGCCTTTCAAATGACGTCTTGATTTTTTTTTGCCCCAATCATAAAACTCAACATTTGAAAAGGGCGTATTTCTTTTAGAAAAACTTCAATAACTATTGATTGATTGAAGCTAGCGGCGAAATTTGTATACCAAAGTACGCGTCTTTAAAATCACTAAATCTCGTCCGAACACACCTCAACGGTGGGAATTGAAATACAAAAGGAAGGGCAAAAAAAAACATTTTTTTAAGGTACACCCTAAGTTGATGAGGGAAAATTGCTCTAAATCGGTCAATTTTTAGGCTACAAAAAATTTATACATGGAAATTTCATGAAATTTTCTGCGCTACAACTTTGCTTAATAGTGTAAACGTCTATATCTGCGAATAAAAAAGTTAGTTTTTGTATTTCCGTGAAAATGAGGACCACCCTAATTCTAATCAACATCAAAAAATAGGCCTTGATGATACAAACCATGTAGAACATTACTTTGCTGTAAAGTTTCAAGTTTAGGCGCTGGGAGCATGTTTCCTCGTAAATTCGTGATCTGGACCATAGTGC
>JASCZW010020447.1:0-12248 GCA_034211315.2 Aedes japonicus | reverse complement strand
GGAAATTAACTTTGCACGCCCACCTTGAAAATTCAACAGGTTCAAAAAATGCAAAATCGTTGAACTTGGCTAAATCTACCGTGTGCAGTGTCCTCAAACGTTTCCATGAGCGGAAAACTACTGTTCGGGACGTCAGTGAGCGTCGTTGAATTTAGTGGAATTTACGATCGGCAACTGCATTGGAAGGTGGTGAGTTAAGGCAAACTCAGGACTCTTGGTTAGCAACATTGCCATATAATACAATTTAAACAGAAGCATCGTCCGGAGGATTGGTCTAGAGGGATTCCATCCAGAATGTGCCGGAAATCCCAAAAATCATACCCGATCATCATTGATTTGGATGAAACTTGGCACATGAGTTCGGTACGTTGGAAAAAAAAAATTCCACTGGTGTTAAGATAATTTGGGTTCAAGAGTAACTTTTGAGATGGGCGTATGTGTTTTTTCCAACATTTTACTTGAAAAATCGTAGTTCAAAAACCATTACATTTAGAGAAAAACTTTATATTAGGGAATTGTAGGAAACTAAAAAACCTTTCTTAAAAAAATATACACAGAAAAAAAATTTTTTTTTTCATCAAGAAAAATCAAAAATAATTACTAAAAATAAAATATCTGAAAAAACATATTTTTAATATTTTTTTAATTTGTTGTATGGAAATTTGAGGAAAAAAGACACGTTTTGAAGAAAACTCTAGGATGAACGCTCTTATAATAAAACAGTTTTTCAAATAGCGAACTTTGGTGTATATTTCAAATTTTGGTTATTCATTCTTATAAATAAATTTTGATGTTACAATATGGTTTTGGAAATCATTACAAACAATAATGATCATAATGATAAACCACGTAAACGCAACCGTTTTCAAGATATTTCTGATTTTCTTTCAATAAAATTTCAAATCCTCAAAAAATACGCCCTTTTCATAAATTACTCGTGATATTAAAACAACAATAGCTAACGATTGTTTCTCTTGTGTTTTTAGCCTTTTTAAAAAAACATGTATGTGCCTCTTACTTACTCTTAACAGCTCGTCGATTGAAAAAGCTTCACTTAAAGTTATAAGACAAAAATAATGAATTATGGTTGGATTTATATTTATATATACCATTTATTAGTCTCGGTCATTGATAATATTACATAAACATTATATAAACTATTGATTGCTTTTATATATATTATGAATCCTGCCTTCTTCGTCATTCGAAAACAGTTTTACAAAAACTTCGTTTTCTGAAATTCGAACGAATGAGTGGTACTTTTGTGTACCTGCAATCGTTTTAGTCTGTCGGTAAATTTCATTCCATTCTGCTACCCCCTGTTCATACTCTTCATGTGATACATAACAAAACGACATTTTTGTTAAACAATCATCACTTTTTTGGTTCGCCCATTCGAATAACTCTAATGCACTTTTTATAGGGTGTTCATGTTGTACAGCAAGGCTTGCATATCTTGCCATTCGTTTTAATGTACCACCAATTGCATCGCAAGGTCCCTTACCAGTAGGATGTTGCGAAAAAATGCCATTCAGCATCAATATTGTATTTCTTTTAAACTTACAAAGGCTTGCAAAGTTCTTCCTATTTTTATATTGGGATGCTGCCCCGTCAGACATAAACGTAGCTTTCTTTACTTTAATTTTTGTTTGCAAAAAGCTTATTAGTTTTGAAATAAACACCTGCACCGCAATCGTATCATGTTTCAACACTTCTGAGATAACAATGAAACTGATATTTTTAAGTATTCCAGATTCCGTGTAATAAATGACAAAAGGGTGAATAGTGGCTTGCTCATTACTCCAATAACTACTTTGAACAGCATCTTGAAAAACAAATGAATAATTTTCAGAAAAATCACAAATTATTATTACTTCGCCGTCTTTAAGACAACTTTTATAATCTCTCAAGAAACTAGACTGCTGAGATTTGACAAAATCGTGGGATACTAATTGTTCCAACTTTTCACAAAAATAAGCAATAAATTCATCAATTGGTTTAACAAGTGTCTCTAAACTACATCTATCAGTTGAAATCCATTGCTCAAAAGATATTTCAACTAAACCACGTTTTTCTAATTTGTCTGTTAAACTACTCTCAAAATCTGAAAAGCCTGGACATCGTTCGCATTCACGGAGGTAAAATTTTTTAGTTCTAGTTGATGAGCTACATAATATTTCTTCAAAACACAATTTATAATCATTCTCGAATGAATATTTTCTAAGACCATGAAGCATCAAGTTAATGTTCTCATGAATGGTGCAAACACAAATGTTATGACTGCCTGTGCTGCCAAGTAATTTGCAATGCTTTGGTCTTAGTGCTGCAAAAGAGCTAAACCCAACAGCATTTTGATGCATCTCTTAAAATTTAATGAAAGCTTCTCTTAATGAACAAACTAAAAGGCGCTTTTGAATATGAACCCTCTTACCTTCACTCCTCACTGAAACGTAGTCGTTCATACCAGGGGTTGCTCGTGTAATCTCATCACTGTCGTAAAATTGCAAAATTTGGTTTTTATTTCGGGTTCAGACCGTGTCCCAGCTTTTCGTTAGGGGCAGCTAAAACACCTTCGTGCTTTGCAAGGAATTTAGCTTGTGATACGATGTACTTGTTTGTTATTCCAAATTCTGCCATTACTCTTTGATTTGTCCAAGATTGTGGTAAAACCGAAAGTATCCTTACTTGATCGTCCCTCGAAGTTTCTGGATCAGCATACCGGTCCTTTAGCTGCGCGATTATTTCGTCATATTCGGCTGCTTTCACTTTCAATTGTTCCAGGTCATCCTCCTCCGCTTGATCCCCAAATATGTGTGTCCGAATGCCGTTTGAAACATCTTTGAACTTTTTGCGGGCATAATTTACGTTCAGGAACTTTTTAGCCGATATTGGCGAAACGTTGATTCCAGCTACGCCCTTGTTAAATAGCTCAATATTATGACGCCTTGAATAATCTTGCACACTGCTATCAGATGGCACTGACATTAATGATATTGCCGATGGCGTTTCCTCGAGACCATACAAGTCTACTTGCCGTGATGTAGATGGTTGTGGATCCATAATGTTAGTAATTGATGGTTTCTCACTAGGCTCGAAATTGCAGCATGGGATTGTTCCGTTCTATTTAAATGCAAACGACAATTATCACAAATCATCAAAGAAGTGTCCAAATGTGTTTTGCCCATAAACTTGAGTTTTTTGACATTTTGTTCGGTTAATTTACGAAGGTTTTTGAACACCGTTTAGTGGGAAACGGCATACAACACTTCTTCATGTTAAACTCCATTTTCAGTTCACTCAGATAGATTTTACTGATGAATGCGACTATGTATGAGCATATATATTGGCTGTGATACCTTTGGAAATGCAGGTATAAAACATCTCTGGTAGTTTACAGGCAGCGTACATTAGCTGTTTTTTTATGAGAAGATATACCTGACATACGTTATAGCTGCTATTTGTCTACCTACCTTAAACAATATGTGTTACTTTCATCGCTACATCACCGAACTGTTCGGAGTGTAGTTTTCACACACTACACCCGACCTCTAACATCGTTGGAGCTTGGCAAAATAGTCAGCAGTTCGATTAATATGCTTCTTCTATATGACCCTCCGCATAATTTCATCATCTGTCCATTTCACACTTGTCGCCCCTGCGACATCTATCTCGCTGTTACTTTCATCGCTTTAGCAAATTCGCTCCCTTCATTCTCTGAGCGGCCCGACCGATACAGCCATAAAACAATTATAAATATATTGATTGCAATATTAAAACAATAGTGCTATTTATCTTGTTCTTTTCAAATGAGTCTTCTTATCATCCTGATATCAAAAGAAAAGAGGACATTAGAGTAATGTGAACGTTATAATATGAAGATCTTGGAAAATTCATCATTTCTGGTGGAAATCTCGATTAACTTAAGAAAAGAGCGAATTTTCTGAGGTTTTTCATTCTATTGAAATAAAATCCGAAAAATCTCGAAAACGGTTTGCGTTCAGGTGATTTATCAATATCATCATTATTGTTTTTAATGATCTCCAAAATCATATTGTATAATTAATTTTTATTTATAATAATGAATAATCAAAATTTGAAATATGCACCAAAGTTCGCTCTTCGGAAAACTTTTTTATTATAAGAGCGTCCATCCTAGAGTTTTTTCAAAACGTGTCTTTTTTTCTCAAATTTCCACAAAACAAATTTGAAAAATATTAAAAATATGTTTTTTTTATATTTGATTTTTAGTATTTATTTTCGATTTTTCTTTATGAAAAAAATTTTTTTTTCTGTGTACATTTTTTACAAAGCCTTTTAGTTCTCTACAACTTCCCCATATAAAGTTTTTCTCTAAATGTAATGGTTTTGAACTACGATTTTTCAAGTAAAATGTTGGAAAAAAACATACACCCATCTCAAAAGTTACTCTTGAATCCAAATAATCTTAACACCAGTGGATTTTTTTCAACATACCGAAGACGTGTACCAAGTTTCATCAAAATCGAAGATAGTTGAATTTGGTGACCGACCGATTTGGCGTGGAATCAGTCTCTACGAAAAGCTATCGTTGCAATCGCGCAAGCACGCTACTAAACTGGCTATTGCATCAGAAACGGATGGCCAAAACACGAGCTCGGAACTTATATAGGTTCTCGCGAGGTACCCAGGATGCATACTGGTGGATGATAAAACTAATGTAAAGACGGACTTTGGGCAGCTTCTCGAGCAAAAGTTTAATGGGGCCACTGCTCGTGGAGAGGTCCCCAACTCACATAACTTCATGTTGCTAATAATTTCGCAAGAAAAGTTTCCTTTCGTCAACCGAGTTGCAGCTGTGAACCCAAAACTCAAATGAGTTTACGAACTCAAAGCTCTACTAGGAAGAGTGCCTGAAAAAACGCATCCAAGTTATCATCAAAGCACACAAAGGCCCTGCCGAGAAACACTTCAGTGGTACCCCAACCAGAGGGTGGATTTCATCGAACTCTCATCTAACCCAATTGGCCTCAATATCGCCCAATCGAGAAATAATGGGCAATTGTTAAGCGGAAACTGGAAAAGACTGTAAAAATGATTCGGGATACTGCAGAGATGAAGAGATGGAGGAATATTCTATTTCTATTTCTTGAATACTAAAACGAAATAAGACTGTTAATTATGTGCAATAAGAAAAACCATCATTTTACCTACTCAACTATTTATTTTATCAAAACAATCCGGAGATAGAACTGATTTTTTTAAGTGATTTGAGTTTTATCAACTCCACTATTGACACAGGTGAAATAAAAATAAGAAGCCAAATACCGACAATTAAAGCTTATCACGTCTGGATGTGGTAGTGTGCCTTCTGGAAATGTGGTAGTTCGTTTTGGACGAAAACAGATCAAACAGCTGTCCAAAACATTAAAAATGGTAAGCAAACTTTTAAGTTATCTGTAAGCAAACAAACAATTTTTTCACGACAATAGACACGTTGTGTGCGTTCATTAACAGACACTAAGCTTAATAGCGGTGAATGATAATTTAGAACACCCTAGCGTTGCATCACTTACTGAGCCGTTTATAGTACGACCCATTACACACTCCATCACTGTACACAGGGATTATCGAAACATCGCCCACTTCGATGCGTTCCACTAATTATATAGGAAATCCATTAGCATCAACGTAAACACTGATTGAATGAAGTGCAATATGATAGGATCGCTGTAGGCCAAGTGGCACAGGAAGCTACCGCGCGCCGTGGCCGCCATAGGTAATACAAGTGATTATAAAGTGCATTATTATCGTGCTCTTCGCCAGCGTCATCGATGCGGTTCCGGTCCGACCGAGCAAGCGCCGCAGGTGATCATTAAGATTGTCAAAATATTTCATTAGCCAGCTATGTATAAACGAGAGCGGGTTGCAACGTGCCAGCGGCCGCGATGAGAGATTTCCGAGTGAGGTTAAAAACTCTTGAAATATGTTGGAATGCCTTTTTTTTATGAAATTATAGATGTTCAATTCTAAAGTATGCAAAATCAGCCGAATAAGTTTACATTTATTTTTTGTTTATAAAATTTAAGATACTCAAGCGTTGTGAGGGTGAGGAATACATACAAAGTATTAAAAGCAGATTATCTGTTTGCCGTTATCCTTGCATAAATTACTGCTCCAATTACAGTGGATTATTTTTGCTGTGGAGGTATTGGCAGAAGAGTGAACAGTATACCAGAACATTTTATTATACTTTATATTTATCATATACAACAGCGCCGTGAGCAAGTTGAAGTGTGCTTATCCTGCCACTCAAAATTATCCATTGTGATGAGTTATGGCTCATCACAATGGATCATTTTAAATGGCAGTAACAGTACAACTTAAATGTACCAATTCAATGGCTCTAGGAAAATTCGATGACTAGTTAACTTAATTCCGTATGTAGATATGACCAACCCCTTTCAACGTATAAGTAAAATTTAAATATAGGAGGCACAAATAATTATTTTTGAACTCTACTGCATATTTACTAAATTCATAGTCTGGCAGAAAAAAACTCAGGTACATATTGTTTGAATGTTAAAAAAAATCTTCAGCGGTAGTCTATTTTTGGAAAAACTTTATACCTTATTTGCATCCGCGAAATATGAAAATATCCAGCTAAAATAGACCGATTTTGCGTTTCCCACACCGGTGTTGTATTTCTTGTTATTAAACCCGCCATCACATGTCATCCTGTCAATCATTCAACATCAAAGATCAGAAGTTTATTTTTAGAGATTGCAGATTTTTCGCAAACTTCTCACCATAGGTTGGTTTGACCAAATAATTTTTAATGCTTCGTTAGCAGATGACTTTCATTCGGCTGAAGGTCAGTGTGTGAATGCATGCATTTCATTTAAACGATATTAGCAAAGTAAGTACTTCACAAATTGTTTTTAGTCTAATCGAATTGAATATGTGATCTAATCACGCGAAGTACAAGATTACAAGATTTACTTATTAAATAAACCAACTATCATCGAGATGTTTGATTCACCACTCAATGAGATGTGACATGTATTTATTATTCAGTAAAAAAAATAACAAAATGATCCGACTACGTTTTTAGATTGAGTAAGGTTTGAACTAGAAAATAAAATGAATTTAAGATTCTTCAGTACAAATATTAACACTAACACAGTAGCACTAGATTTGTCTATTTTGAAACTTACTCTTGTTTGCGTTGCGTGAGATAATAGGCCATATGAATAAAAACGAGTAATTACTCACAAGCAAACCAGTTTGAGTAAAGTAAACTGTTTGAGCATTTGCTCAAATTCGTATAAATAAAGTTGTACTTTACTCGGAGTAAGTTCGAATTTCGAATATAGCATATGCTCCGTCAAAACAAATTTTTCTTGCTATTCTTAGGTACACGCAGAAAAAAAATACCGCCATAACAAACATATTCCAGGTAAATCCAAACATAAATCTATTTTATTCTGGCCGCAAACATAAACTTGCTTTATTTCAAACATATTTTATGTTTAAAACCAAGTATCATCGATGTTTGAAAAAAAAAATCATGTTATGCTTATTTTAAACGTATAAATTTGAACCAAGAATTGTTTTTAGAAAATGTTTGGATTATTTTGGTTGCGTTCCAAATTTTATTTATTCTATGCATCTGAGTTAGTTCTGGTTGTGGCAAGAATGGTTGTGGCAAGAATGCCAACAGGTTCCAAGAACCGAGCAAATAATCTACTTATTAATGTGATGATTGGCTCATGTTGCAACGGCGAATGCTTGCCTCGGCCTCACATTCTGGAGAGGGAAGTACTCTTTAATATTCCAGATGAATGTATTGTTGAAATTAACATGCTTTGGATTTGATTCAAAAATTATTATTTTTGTTCGAAACATCCTTTCTATTTCCTCTAAATAATTTTTATGTTTCAAATTGAACATCGACAGCTTTAATTTAAATGGACGAAATTTTTATCCGTCCAGAAAAAAAAGGATTGTTGGTAAACAAAAAAAAAAGTCTGAAATATCAATACGGGAAGATGTCTGACGATTCCTTCAACGAGGAGTATCTGGAGGATCAACAGAATCACAGTAAGTATATTTTATTTACCATGGAGGATAGTTGATATTGTGAGGATAGTGAAAATGAAAATCAGAATGCAACGGGCAGCAAAAATACCAGCAAAAAAATTGCTGATGATGCGAAGTTTGTGTATATTCTGGCTTCCTTTGGAGAACTCTACAGGAAAAATCTCAAACGCCGTCAGCGAAACAGAAAAATGCATGTCCGTTCAGCAAGTGATGATAAAAATTAACAACAAGACACAAAGTAAAGTCGGACCGGAAGTAGATTGCAAATCGAAAAATTATTCTGAACGAATTGGAAAGAAAGTTTTTCCAGTTGATGGAAGGCTATGACCTTAGTAAGCTCTATGAACTTTTAAAATTAGCTTTTCTGTTGTGATGTAAATTTAAACCATGTTGTGATTGTTGTTGTGTAAATCAAACCATGCATATAAATCGTTTCCACAAAAATATTTATTTGTTACTTGAAATCCGAGATCACCAAAAATACTTCATCCTTTGTATAATTGATAATACACTTCCTCGATGTTCAGAATTATCTTCCAAGTATGTTTGAGCAACAAAGTTCACATTTTCTTCATAAAAAACCGCGGAACACACGATTCTGTAGGTTCGATTTCAGCTGAGTATGCTCAACAGGTGACTCAAGATTTTGTGAGCATTTACTCAGATTATACTTTTTATTCATATGAATTTGGATGCTCGAAAAGTAAATACTCAAATTCTCGCTTTTGTCATATCGATGTGAGTAAATGCTCAAGTAAAAGGTTTGACTTACGCATTTGAGCAAAGTAAAGGCTTTTACTCACTTTATTCATATGACCTAATGCTTCGCAAAGTGAATCGCCGGTATGTCGATTTGTGGAAAAAAAGAAAACAAAAGGGAATCTGTTCCCTTTACACAGTTCTCTTCTCTTTTTTTTCTTCTGCATTTTGATTTGACAAAGTGGATGAATTTTTCAGGTCACCGAAAAGCAAAACGTACAGTAAGAACGACGAAAACAGGTGAGCTGGGGTGAGCTGCGGTTCTTTTTTTAAAGAGCTGGTTCTCATTTGCTCACTGAAATGAATCGATTCAGTGGAACAGCTCAGGAGTGAATTTCCCGTCTCTAGCACTTTCGGTGTCATTTCCACATGCCTAGAGTCATCTGCCAAGCAACACAAAGCTGTCATAATTGGTTGCGGCATTGATTGTGACTTAATTGAGTCACATTGAAGTTAATTTGACTGAATGGAACAAGTGTGCTACTAGGACTGATGAATTTTCCAGCTAAATAAGTCGTGGTTCGGAAAATTCGGCCTGAGCGCGTTACGAAACTGCACTGCAGCCTTACAGATGTTGGCGTACGGATCCTAAGCTGGTTTTCTGGACAAAAATGGGGAGTCAATCAACCTGCTGACCCAGAGAAATGTTTGTAAAGCTATCCTGAAGAATTACGTCCTGCAGTGTTTGCGTTCCCAAACATCAAAAGTGGTGAAGAAACTGATGACCAAAAATGCTTCCCAAGTGTTCGGAAAAATCACATAAATCCACTGAAAATCCCAGAAACTCGTGGAACTTATCAGAAGTTCAGGATACGTATAAGAAATGCGATTCTCCTTGATTTTTGGGGGACATCCAAGAAATCAGGAACTTTCCAGAAGTTAAGGGTGTAACTTATAATAATGTTTTGGGAATTTCTCAGAGGTACAAAACAAATTAAAATTACAGGATGACATATTCCAAATATGACATATTTTAATTAATAATTCTTGTACATTTCATTGCTCTATTACGTACTAAATATATTGCATATTAATACATATTAGTATATTAATTATATTATGTATAATAAATACTGAATTGGAGGGGGGGGGGGGGGGTATCTGGTTTGATTGACTGCCTAAGTCTAGGAGAGAATCAACAATATGATTTTCTTTATTCTGCGTTTCTATTGCGATGCTGTGAATTCTTCTCCAACAGTTTCCGTGAGGGTGACGCACCTTTCTTAACAAGCCATCCTGTAGAAAGCTTTATAACTACTTGGGTTATTAAATTTGTTGGATCGTACCGTTGGAAGGTGATTCTCGATTCTCCAGTGGATTTCGCGTAAGTGTCTCTGCTTACTGGTACACCCCTCCGTTTTTGTCCCTTCATACAGCAATATTGTGAATTCAGATCGGTGGCTCAATTTGATCTTGTTATTAGGAGGAGCTGCACCCAAGCCAAGGGTATGAAAGGATGGTGGTGTGACATGTGCATCCCACATGTCATTCCCATGCTTTTCAGTTATGCACTTCCAGCAGACCACAACAGTGGGAACATGCTGAGAAGGATAATTCTACCCGGCATTGAATCTTCAGTTCAATGCCTGTTAAATTTCTGTCAGCGTTCATGGTGACAAACAGAAATGTCGCATTACTAATTTATTGATCCACGCTGTTACCGATTGTGAATCCATGGATTTCTCTCTTTCCTCTTCTCGCATGGACAACGATCGCTGCGGGGTGATCGTGTAAATGGTGTTTTACATATCGGTGCTTCAAGTGTCTCCAGTTAGGAGTTTTTTATTTTATTTTATTTTATTTTATTTTATTGACGTATAAGGGGGCGAGGCGCCAGGTCACCAGTATGAGTACAAGAACTCAAACCTTACATAATACATCAGGGGATAGTTGAAAGGGCTACGCAACGTTTCTTCCCATGGGGGATTTGAATTTTGCGGGATACACTATTAGTGCACGCTAGAAGTGTACAATGATATTGCATCACTACCCACAGGATTGGGGAGGGGGGGAATAATTGTTGGCATGTAAGGCTGTAGGGAGAAGAGTATACATCAATCATTTGCAAATATCTAGAGTTTTTTTTCATTATGGCGAATCTGCAATTGAGGGACTTTTTTTGATTACCTTCTCTTTCATTCATATTCCATTCAGCGTTACGTTTTACATTCAACTATTTGTAGAGTATGGTAGCCAGCACTGTTGTGTTTATATCTGTACTAAAGAATCCCTTAAAAAATTTATAATGGCGCTGTAATAAATGAAAGAGAGCGAGAGAGGAGAGAGCCTCTCATTGTTAGATTCGCCCTTTTGAAAAAAAAAAAAAATCCTAGATATAATCTATTACCTTGTGATTAACTGTCAACGATATCTTCCAAAATACCTGTTTTGCTTGATATTACTATAATTCAGATCTTGTTCTCTCGTTTCAAGATGAGATTTTGCTTCTTGTTTGGAGGGTTGGTCTTGAAATTTGTTTTGAGTTCTTCAGCAAAATTTCTTTTTGATGACAAGGTAATTCGCTCATTGTCGATGCGTACCTTAAAAGCTTTTGATATGTTGAGAGGGGTAATACATTTATTACTTATCTTAATTTTTAGCTTGCGTCTGTTGTGACGTTCCGTGTAATGTTTCGTTAGAAACAGACAGGATTTTTCATCCCAGTATCGGGAACTTTATCTTGAATCTTGAATTTTATTTGAAATTCTTCAACAGGACTTCATCTTGATGACGTAGTATATCGTCAATTGCCGATGCGCACTGTAGAGGGTTTGAGAGCTCCGTTTTTCTTCAAAACTTGGTATCTAGAATGAAGTAAGCAAAATCGCCTCACGGTAGAAAGCTTTGATACAAGCGTAGCATCTTGGGTTACCATTTCCATGTTCATCTCATCTCTTAGCAATTCGCACAGTTTGAAAACGAAAGATCGACGCGTAACCATGGGATTTCTAATTTTTTATTTAAATTTAATGTTATTTATTTTTGGAAGTTGAAAGTAACTTAATAACAAAAGGAACAAATTCATTCACATATCAAACGCCTATAATTCCGAATATTATGAATAATGGATCATGAGATGAATAATGGAACAGGCTCCCCTTGTGATAATGCTTTCCAAAAGTGCGCTAGGTTGTGATAATAAAGTATGCAGATTTTTCAACTGCGTTTATATGATCAAGTGCAACATTCCAACTATTCACAAATTCTGTACTTGACCATAGATCACTATCTCAGTATAATAATGTTTATCGATAGGAAATACTGGAGGATTTTCAGACGCATTTTTGGGCTGCATTATCACTGATCTGGCAACACTAGTGTGCTTCTTTCCAAAATGGTAAAGAACCAGACCAGCCCTGGGACCTGGTAGTTGAAGTTAAACTACCTCAAGGTTTTGCCAGAGCCCAGGG
>JASCZW010020446.1:0-12249 GCA_034211315.2 Aedes japonicus | reverse complement strand
CGGAAATTGGATGATGAGACGCTGGAGACAATGGTAATCGAGGCAGGAGCAGCAATGATCAATACCAGGCCGTTGACGTAAATCCCCTTGGAATCTGCTGACCAGGAATCGTTTACTCCGAACCCCTTTATTCTAGAGTCAAGCAGATGCCAGTTCTCTCTACAGCTTACCGAACGACATGCAGACATAGTTTGAAGTTGGTGTAGCATTTGGTTCATGATTACAAGGCAGTCCTAGTGGCTCGAGAATGTGAAGGATATCAAGGAGGAGTCAGTGGATAGGATGAAGGACTTGTTCGAAGCGCGGCGGTCAAGCTGCATAGTGGATCACGGGCGGTGAGAAGCCCTCCAATACTATTGCGTCTTACGTCCGTTGTAATGACAGACCGATGTTGCTAGCAAATACTGAAAATTTATTTTCGTAAAGTAGCTTTCACGCGTTTCGTAAACATGGATTTTGTACATACAACAAATGTCTCGTATATTGTATGAAACATTCATAATGCTTTTTATCGGGTGAAATGCTATCATTACACCTTTTTGTAAAATGCACGAAATGAACTTCGTGATGACCAGCCAATCGCTGCTTCTCTTTTATACCGCACTCATGCACGATGGTGTTTCTGCTGGTATGGGCGGAAATAATTTATCTATCCCAAAATAAAAATCAAAGCGCTGTCGTGAGCTATAACTTCATGCTCCTTAATCAAGCTTGTTCTCACGAGTCAGCCTGGCCTAGTGAGATCAACCTAGGATTCAAAATCAGCGCTTTGCAAATATTCAGGTTTGAACCCCATGACTGAAACAATAAAAAAAAACGCTGGACAATTCCACGTGATTGCGCTTTTATTTGTCAATTACATTTTGAGTCGATAAAGTAGATCTGCCAGTCCTTCATGCAACCACCAGAGAGACGTTTCTTTTTAATTTGTGACAAAATATTCATAGCTCTTTGTATTGTTTCCGTACAATGTACGAATGTTCTTTCTGTGTCAACAAAAGCTTCGTGCTTTTGACAGTTGCGCGTGCAATTAATTACGAATGTATCTTCATAAAAAGAACAAATTAGTTTCGTTGCTGAAAACAAAGCATGGATTTGTGAGTATTACCTTCGATATTGTAATATAAACTAAAATTAACTTTCAGTGAAGAAACATCAGAGGGAGAAATTAAAAAGTAAAAGTCACAGAAAGAAAGATATCATTTTTTGCGTTATATAATACACATCAAGGGAATACTAGATTTGGCAGAAAATAAAGGAATATTCATGTAAATTTAAACCAGATAACGCCTGAATCTAGCCTGTTGTACGATAGAGTGTAAAAATTGTTGTATGGCGCATGATAGATTGCAAACAATTTCCTTGTTTACACCTCCTTCGGCTTGGAATAACACTAGGGGAAATTTTATGCACCTGTTGAAATTCATTATCTTATCTGTGATGAAATAATCATGAATAACATACATGTGAATTTGGTGAATTGAGAAGTTGGTTTATTAGATGCAATAGACGTTGATTTTAAAATTAAAATTCAACTATTATTAACGGTTAAAAATTCAACTAACCTCAATAAGGCCATGGAGAAAAACCTCGCATTGATTTTTAGTGGAAGCTACTGAAAATTTGTAAGTACACAGAAAAAATAAATTAATTTTAACAGGCGTGTATAATTTCCCCTCGTTTGATTCCAAGTCAAAGGAGGCGTAAACAATGAAGTTGGTTGCAACCATCTTTCATGCGCCTTCCAGCAATGTTTGCAATCTTTCATACAACAGACTAGATTTGGCTAAAATTTACATGAAATATCCCATTATCTTCTGCCATATCTAGCATTCCATTTATGTGCATAAGATAACACAGAAAATTAAATGTTTCCTTCTATCTGTGCAGGGCACGGAACGGGCTTTAAGCAGTAGGTGCAGCAGATGGGATATTTGATGAAGTATGTTATCTGTATGTATGTGATCTGTCGTTAAAACTGCCAATATTCAGATGTTCATCTTTCCTTCAGAAAAGAACATTAACGTCAGACAATTTCATAGCCATAGAATCATGTTCCCAAATCCAGTTACTTATTAACAGCATGCAATTTGCTCTCTGATCATGACAATGTTTTATTCAACACCGAAATCCGAACATATACTCACAACATTGTATGAGTTAAATTTCGTGCTTGTGGGGCAAGGCGAAATGAAATAAGTTTGTTCAAGATTTGCTACTAACGTCAATATCCTCAACCCGTTTCTTCAAAAGAATCAACCATAACATGTCGATTGCTATGATCACAATTTTTTTTACTATCAGCACAGATAGTAGACCCGGCTCGAACATGTTTTCCCAATTTACTGTGTAAAAACCAAACCGGTGGAACGTCAGCGCCGCCTAGTCTAGGTTTCACCAAACTAAAAGTGACAGACGGTCAAGGACTATCAAATCTCGAGGCGCGCCAACATACGATTCACGATTCATGGATGGCCAAGGGATAAACTGGACCCAGAATGTTTCCGAAAGCTAGAAGGAAAGTAATTTTTACAAATTAGGAACCCATTTTTATAAGCACTTAAAACATAAATGTATAGCTAGAAATGAGAAGAAAAATTAGTATTTTCCATTTAATTCCAACTACCTCCAACTATCTTGACAGATACACGTATTTCGTCTACAATGTGCAGACTTCTTCAGTGTCTCGTACTAATAACTCGACTGAAAGAAAACCTTCGCCACCTGCCGTACACATACTATTTTCTAAATACAAAACATTAACTTTGCATTATTTTGTTTATACCTATATAGCATATTATTATTTTGTTTACACCTACCATGAGGAAAAAACACATGTCCTTAATATCTACATCCTTTTTTCCCTTATGCCTAACCTGATTATTGCACTGAGAAAAAAGATTGGTAAGCGCAAACATTTTCTAGTTTCATTTAACCGGTATTTCACGTTGAATTGGGCACAAAACATCACATTAGTTTGATTTAACTACCCACGATGGTTATAACAAACTAAAATTTTGAGTAAATGTTTCAGGAATTAAGCAGTTAAGTTCAACTAACATCCGTTTGAATTAACCATTATGTTGGTTGTTTCATTATGACAGCTACGAAAACAACCAGATCGGTGGGTTGATTCTACCAACGCTTACGGGTTGTTTCAAACAAATTTTAGTATGATTCAAACTGAGATGCTGTTTGAAACAAACGAACAAAAACGGCTGAAACAACAAACATTTCCATTTACATATTTTCTGTAATTTCAAGAATATTATATATTAAATTTTATTTGAATAAAATGCTAACACAGATATAGATTATAGACTTCTCACAGTCTAAGAGAAGTCCACAAATGTTAATAAGAGCCTTTCTATAGAATACTATAGTATACTATTTTCAGTTTTTCTTAAGTAAACATTTCGTTTATTGCAACATTTTTGATAAATGTTTTTTTTTATGATGATTTATTTACATTTTATATCATTTACTAAATAATGATTGCAAACCCTTAAATATGTTTTTTGTTAACAATCTACAAGCATTGTTTACATATATGTATATAACAAATCAAATTGTTGGTCAAGATACAATATCGGAAGTTGTGTGTGACATAGAGAACGAGAATAAAAACAATCGTCGCCACTTCCATTTTACAGATCTGATCTGAACCGAGTGCATGTATCGAGATGAAATATACAGCTTTCGGAGATGAAATATACAGCTTTCAAAATGTAAACTTGTTCCAGTTCAGCTATCGTTCCAGAAACCGTATTTACTTATTCGGGATATTCAGGAATTTCACCGCAAACAGTAATATTGTCGAAAACACATAAACACTGTAGCCTTGCTCAACTTTTTTTTTCGCAAATATGTCTCCTTAGCCCACCAATCATCACCAACTATTTACTAAGATACAACAGTAATACTTGCATCTTACCTTAGAACAAGTCTTTAATCAGTCAGCGGGACCGGATGACGAGAAATGTAAAATCCCAAAAAAATAGTTTGCTTCAAAATAAAATTTTAGTTGTTTTTGCTCCAAACAAAACATCACTTTGATTTAACCAACGCTTTGGTTGAATCAATCTAAAATTTTAATTTGATTTTCTGAGTCAACGTAACCTGTGTTTTGGTAATAATAAACCCCTTTCAAGGTTTAGAACAACCATAAATTGTGTTGTATTGTGGTCATATCTTTAGCAACCAACCTGTCTGTTTGATTTAAAACAAAATCGTTGGTTTAAAACAACAAAACGGATATTTACAACAACTAATTTTTTAGTTTGGATGTCCACAAACAAGTTTGTTGTTTCAAACGAGACTGTTTTTTCTCCGTGTGTGTAGTAGTGGGTGCTCCGCTGCGTCGGCTTTGTTGTCGTTTTGGTGGTAAGTTGAAGAGCCATGTGTAACCGTTGCCTTGGTCTTTGTTTAGTAGATTTGTGTTCTGTTGTTTGTTTATTTCTAAGCTTTCTGCGACGTCTAATTTCCAGGGTGTAGATGTAGTCCTTAGTTTTGTGATGTCATTCGTTGTTATGTCGCGATTTTCCGTGAAGATGTGTTCTGCGACTGTTGATTTGAAGTTATGTGAAATTCCGTCCTCGTTCTGTTTGACAGCCTTAGTTACCTCCGCTAGATGCTCCTTGAACCTTGTTGCCAAGGTTCTCTTTGTTTGACCTACATATATTTTGCTGCAGTGTTTTCACTTGATTCTGTATACCCCTGCTCTGCCTAATGTGTCTACTGAGTCTTTGGTGGAGCCTAACATCAATGCTAATTGGTTGTGCCTACTAGAGAAAACTAAGTCTAAACCAAATTCCCTAAGTCGTGGTTCCAGCTTTTGTGTAATGTCTTTATCGAAGAGTCGGAGAGGGTTGTTTGTGATTTCCTATGAAATTGTTTTTTCTTTTATGTGATTAAGATATGTGCAAATTCTTTCGCTTTTCCATAAAACTTGAGGAAGGGCCAACATCCGGTGGATCATGTGGTGGAAAGTGGCTATTTTATGCTGAAATGAGTGGTTTGAAGTGTAAGGGATGACTCTTTAGGTGTTTGTGGGTTTTCTGAAGATTTAACACTCTAAAAGAGATGTTGAGAATGATTCTCTCACCACAAGAAGATTGAGGAATGGAAGTTTACCATCCATTTCTATTTCATGAGTGAACTTAATGACTTTGTGGCGATTTTTGATTTCTTGAAGAATTAAGGAAAGATCGACAATGATCTTACTAACTACTAACTAATACTAACTAATGAAGACAATGTTAGCCTCCTAGCACGAGTTCAAATCGACGGTGATGAAATCGAGGTAGTAGACGAATTCGTGTATCTGGGCTCATTAGTGACCGCCGATAACGAAACCAGCAGAGAAATAAAAAGGCGCATTATGGCTGGCAATCGTGCCTACTTTGGACTCCGAAGGACGCTAAGATCGAACAAAGTTCGCCGAACCACAAAGTTGACCATCTACAAGACATTAATTAGACCGGTAGTTTTCTACGGCCACGAAACATGGACATTACTAATGGAGGACCAACGCGCCCTTGGAATCTTTGAACGGAAGGTGCTGCGTACCATCTACGGTGGAGTGCAGATGAAAGACGGAACGTGGAGGAGGCGAATGAACCACGAATTGCACCAGTTGCTGGGAGAACCTCCCATCGTACACATCGCTAAAATCGGTCGACTACGATGGGCTGGGCATGTCGTAAGAATGTCGGACGACAGCCTTGTGAAAATGGTTCTCGCAAACGAACAGACAGGTACAAGAAAAAGAGGCGCGCAACGAACAAGGTGGATCGATCAAGTAGAAGGTGACCTGCGGACCCTCCACAGACAGCGAGGCTGGCGAGTGACAGCCATGGACAGAATAGAATGGTCTGTGTACAGCAGAGGCCACGCCGGCCTTAGTCTGATTGATAAGGTAAGGTAAGTTGTTTGCATGCACAAAGATGGTCTAAAAAAATTAATCCAAACCACGATTTGGACCACCGTTGAAGATGTCCTTACAAAGTGTAACGTTCTACCCATCTGTCAACAAAAGGTCTACATTATCCTTGTCTACATTATCAAACCATACTCCATTTCATTGAGTCCGGCATGCCGGTCTGGAAGAGATGCGCAAAAACACACCACCTGAAGTCGAATTTATCTTAATAATTAGGCCCAAATCTGTATGATGACAACGCCTCGGCTTTTTTTTGCACCGCTATTTCAGCATGGTCAATATCGGGTAAAAAAGGAAAATACTCATGTTGAAGCGTCAACTTTGGCGCCTACTGTAGTCCAAACCACTTGATGAAAACGGTTCAAATTTTGTCCACATCAATCTCTGTATTGTTTTAAGTCATGAAATTTTTTTAATATGCTACCTATATTTTTCACAGGAATACGGATTTTTGAAATTGGTATGTCCAAAAATGACTTTTTTCCAAGGGGTGCGTCGCTTAGAACAGTGGGCCAGGCACGCCGTAATCGAAGCTCTTACACCATAATGGAACATGTGTGGCACTTATGTGGCACATTTTTGACAGATGTACTTTTCGAAGATATAACCTAGCAGCCTGGAAAATTAACGTTTGAAGTTTGTGGTGTTGTTTATGCAATCAAATTCTGGATTCTAACCGAGGAAGTAATGTGCCTCTTGGATCTCGGCAAAATCATGTTCAGAAAAGGTTTCAATTCCACAACCGTCACATCCAGCATCATCGAATTGGTCGACAAAGATGCTGAACAGCACTCACCTGTATTGTACGAGAAAATTATCCTGCATTTTGTTTTCAATAAAATGTATTTATAATTAACACAAAACATTATCTCACAAACAGTTTCTGTTACCAGAGATATTAACGGCTCAGCTTTTGATGCATTTTGTAAAAAAAGCTGAAACACATTAAAATTAATTTCCACTCCTGGAGCCTCTTATGGAGATGAAAAATTATCTGCTTCTGACAAATTTCATCATTAAAATCAATGTTTTTTCTAGGGGCTATGAAAAGCTCCGGGTAGAGGCGTTTTGTCCTATTTGCTAAACGAATAGCCAAAGATCTAAGTTGTCGTTTTCGATGGACAAGAGAGGAAACATGCACATATACTAAACATAGCAATTATCGTCATTTTCGAATGCGAATCATCGACGACTATCCGGACCATCCGGGCATATCGACATCAAGTGTAACTAGTCACCCTCCTGCTGCAGCACAGTTCGTAAGTCTCACCAATGCAGGCAGAGATCTTTGGATCTACTAATAACAGTGGAGTTGCGTCGCGTTCATAATTTTCGTAGGCGTACGTGGACTGCTGAGAAAGCGCATAAATCAATCATAAATGTGCCATAGCATATAGGAATTCTCACCCTTACTTCCAGTGATTAGCTCCATTTGTCACCCAAACATGCTGTCTCGACACAATGGTATTAAAACGCGATTTCCGCAACAAAAACCTTAACTGAGACCGAAGACTTCCAATAACAAGACACACAGCTCCCTCTCTGTTTCAGTCGACATGTTCGAAGCGCCCTCAACGTGTTCCAGAAACATTAAAAACGAATATGTATGTGTGAACTCATGTGAGTCATCGTCAGTGTGTGTGTTTTGTTTTGTATTTGTTTTGATAGTTAAACTTTTGATGCTCTACATCAATAGTAGGCATTGAAACGTTTATTTATGTCAGATTTGCTTATTCCGTTGAAAATTGGACGCAAAACCTGTTGTGTACCGGGATGTTTGAGCACTTCCAACGCAAGAAAGAAATCCTTCTTCCGAATAGTCGAGACCCACAGGTAATTGCAAGTTAATAACACTGGGCAAGAATTGTTGTGGTTAGCAGCATCTGTTTTCACTTGAGTCCCACTAGATATGGAGATTTTTCTGGTGCTGGTGGAGATTGGCGCTCTTCGGTTGAGGCAATGCTGCACGAAGGATACACTTTCAGGTCCACAAGGAATATTTATCGTCGAACTGATGTCACAGTTACACCACTACAGCATTATGATTCGTTGCTTATAATTTTGCCAGTAGGTGTTGATTTGGTTGAGCTGCTGCATTTGAATATTTCCTGGTGGCTGCTACGTCAACCTTCAAGCAATCGGAAATTACCTTATCTGTTGGAAACAGTCGTTAACTCTTAAAAGGGAGCACTTGGTCAATAAACTTTGTTTAAGTATCATACAGAATAATTGCTTCCAATTATCCGATCCTGCAGCACACAAGGCTTGCCATTTTCTTTTCCTAGAGCGTTCCTCCACCACCATCCTTGTTTAATTTCATTAACGAAAGAATAGCTCAGGGACGACCGTTTACCATCCTTTGATCCTTTTATGGGTCCAGGTAACTTCCAGGACGGTGTGTATTGGACATCACAAGCATAGTTTTTCAAATTAATATTGATTTCCTAACCACTTCTACGACTCCATCCGCAAGCACAGTACAAGTTTGTTTTGATTTATGTTTTGACGTTTGTCTTGAGCGCAGAAGATTACAAATACACACACAGTAACCTTTGCTTGATCAAACACACACACACACACACACACACATTTATGTCATGTTTCTTGAAGTCGTTCGAGGGCGCTACTTTACATGAAGAATACGGTGTACATGGGAAAATTTGACACTTGTGTGTCTTGTTATTGGAAGTCTTCGCTGAGACCCAAATTGCCCATAAATTTGGCAAAGCAAAACAAAACAATCGCCTGGTTACTAACCGTAAACAAACCATAACGATTGAACTGTCAAGTTACCGTGGCACACATGGGCACCCATTGGCAACACGATCGGAACACCAGTATTCATTGTAACGAATAAAGGCACACTAAAATAAATCGGCACAATTGATCTTGTGCTGAGCGACTCACCCTTGCTTTTTTCACATATCTATATAAATTAAAATGAGTTGGGTTTTCCTTTGTCACGATTTAACTTGCGAGCGAAAGGACCGTTTGGCAAGATTTTTGCTTTTTTGGATTTGTCTTGGACACCGGAAGGTTCTTATGATGGTTTGAAACCCCTCCCTTCTCTGGAAAGGAGGGCTCCCATACAAGTGGAGAACAAATTTCTGCATAACTCGAGAATTGATCAAGCAAAGGAACCCAAATTCAGCATGCGGAAGTTTTAGGAGGCAAGCAAGTTTCTATGGTAGTCAGAGACCCCTCCCCTCTCTAGAAAGGGAGGCTCTCGTACAAATGAAACAGAAGTGTCTGCATATCTCAAGAACTAATCAAGCAAATGGAACCAAATTTGGCATGTGGGGTTTTCTGGAGGAGAAAAATGTTTTTATGGCGGTTTGAGACCCCTCCCCTATCCTAGAAGGGGTGCTGTCATACAAATGAAACTGTAGTTTCTTCATAACTCTAGATCTAATAAAGCAAATGGATCCACTTTGGCATGCGGGGATTTTAAAGGCAATAAATGTTTCTACGATAGTTCGAGACCCCTCCTCTCTCTCTGTTAGGTTGGGGGGCGGTGCTCCCATACAAATGAAACAAAAGCTTCTACATAACTCGAGAGCTAATCAAGTAAATGGAGCCAAATTTGGCAGGTAGAGGTTTTCGAAGGCAAGAAATGTTTCTAAGGTAAATCGAGAGACCTTTTTGCCCTCTGTAACAGGGGGCTGAAGACGGACAGGGGGATTCCATACAAATGAAACACAAATTTCTTCATAACTCGAGAACTAATCAAGCAAATCGAATCAAATTTGGCATGTGGGGGGTTTTGGAGGCAAGAATGTTTCTATGGTGGTTCAAGACCCCTTTGAAAGGGTGGGGGGTTCAAACAAATGAAACTCAAATTTTTATTATAATCGAAGAACCCCGTGTGATGGTTCAAGAACTAACAAGCAAATGAAACCAAATTTGGCATGTGGCGGGTTTTGAAGGCAATCATTGTATGGTGGTTTGAGAAACCACCCTCTCTGGAAGGGAGGGCTCCCATACAAATGAAACACAAATTTCTAACAAAAATGATAATTATCCAGGATACTTAAACACAAAACGTGTATTTCTTGGGTAAGAAGCATGTTTTGATCGAAGTTTGAACCCCTGCTTATTCAATAAAAAAAAAACTCATTCCGAAAAAAAGTGCCAGTTACATTAAATTTTCCTTCATTTAGTTGCATTATCTTCCCGTCGCTAGTGGATGTAGATGTAAGATACCTGGCATTTCCTGGAAATTCACGTTTCAAGTCATTGTTTATAATTGTTACTTTCGACCTTTTGACGTTTTTCTTTTTCTTGAATTAAGGAATCAAAAAATTGCCGTAGAATTGAAGTTGAAATTTTGATGGACGTAATGTTTGTGCAAAATTTTATTCAGTACGCAGAGAAACCAAACTATCCAAGCTTAAAGCATTTTCACTCATCATGACAGCAATGTAAAACCAGTCATAATTGACTTATTTACAAAGCATCCAATTTTGAGTATTTAAGAAAGATTCAATGCTGAGTGGAATCAACTGTTTGGTAAAGCGAAGCTTCAGTAAAAATAATCTAAAATTGAAATTTATTCTTATGAAAATATTATTCAAAAATGTGCTTTAGCCCTTGCGCTGAACTGGCCGGCTTGACGTGCTGCAAGGGCTCAGTAGGGATTTCAGGACCCGAAGCTAACAGTCAGTTCCATTGTGGTTATATCACATCAATTATTTTTTCCACTATAGCAGCAGCACATCGATACGGTAGATATACTATTCTTTGTAATTTCAGGTCATCCAAGGAACTCCTAAGTATTTCAAAATAATTTTAAATATATTTTGTTTTTTCGGTGGTTATGATAATTTATCTAAGGTTAGTAGTGCATGAGCGAGCCAGTCCACAATTGCAGCAGGATCTCTGTAGATATGTGAATACAATTAAAAAAGTGTATTATCATTTTATACTATAACATCCCTTCGCTATATTATCTATATTCTATGCCATTTTCACTGAAAAAAAATGTAGGAAGCATTAGGTACGACAAATTCAACTCAAAATAGCATTTCCCTTATTCACCAAAACTATATAATTTATAATCATTGCTTTCCTGTTTCTCATTATCATTTATAGATCTAGACCAATAAGAGTTATCGGACTTTTTTTGTCTGGTTTTACTTAATCTACGTTTTTGGCATTATTCATGCTTGTATAAAATTTATTTCTCCTTATTGTTTGCTGTTTTCAGCTTTTCCAAGATTATTAGGATATTAAAACATATCTAATCTTTTTTTTCAGTAACAAACCAGTGGATAACAGATATCTATTATACTTACGCTTATTATATTATTTGACTATAACTGTGAAAACAAATTCTTAATAGATATTAATTTTATCGAAGCTGCAACAGCGGAGGTCTTTCGATGACCAGCTAAGTTACGGATATATATTCTACTATAGTTTACTGGCTTGCTCGTATTTTTATTTTACATTATAACGTAAGATTTTCATTTTATGTTATAATATTAAATGATATGATATTATTGCATTTAAATTCATTTGATAAAAATTGCTCTCACAGGTACTAGAGACTCACTACAAAAAGTTTTTGTGATTCAAGGAAACGGAACAGCACTTCGAATTTTTTTGAATCAATTTTTTTCTCATAGCTACTATATTGTCTTAACTTTCAGGTTTACAAATGGAATTGTTACTATAGTAACTTATATTTACTTACTTTATTAAATATCAATATAATAATCATTCACTATATTTTTCATCAGTTTATTATTCACTATATTATTACATGACATTGAATATATATTGGGAAGGGAGGGAGCATCAGGGTATCATTCAAGCTGGAATTGGACAATGGAGTGGTATGACAACCCGGCGTCTAGGAGGAAATAAACAGTATCATTTTCTTATCCTACCGATTCGATTATGATGTTGCGAATTCTATCCAACAGTTTCAGCGTGGTGACGCGCCTTTCTTAACAGCCATCCCGTAGAAAGCTTAACGATTATTGGCGAATTGTGTCATTCGACTTGTTGGATCATATCGTTGGAAGAAGAATCTTATGTTCCGCGGGTTTCGCGTAAGTATCTCTGCTTACGGGTCCGCCCCACCGTTTTTGGCCCTTCACTATAGCGTTACGTGAATGCAACCCGGTAACTCAATTTGATCTTGCTATTAAGTGGAGCTGCATACATGACAAGGTCGTAGAAGGGATGAGTGGTCTACCTTACATACATACATTATTCAAAAATGTGTTTTAGTGATTTTTTTTTCTAAACTTATTAAAAAAAAACCATAAATTCAAATGAAAAAATCGACGAATGATCGACGC